>CM044010.1:24450973-24587048 GCA_024085815.1 Flaveria linearis
CCAAATGTTGTCATTTTCATCCACTCCACTAACTACGTTAATATTTCTGTTAAATATTAGGATATTTTAGTCTTTTTCAATACCTTTGTTGCCATTTCAATCATTATAGTTACCAAATGTTGTCATTTTCATTCACTCCACTAACTACGTTAATATTTCTGTTAAATATTAGGATATTTTAGTCTTTTTCAATACCTTAATTATTCAATTAAAACAAATTAACCAATTAATATTCAGTTAAATAATAAAAAAAAATGAAGCGACCAGTGAGACCAGGTGCTTCGACTAACTCCAACACATGTTGTTGGATTGAGATCTGTTGTGGTATTTCAAATAATTTTCACGTTTGTTCAAACGTGTACCCTTATTCGATTTAGTTTCACATTTCTTCGAACTCGTACTTTTATTTAATTAAGGTCTACTGTTGTCACGTTTTGTTTGATTGAGATTAGTTGTTGTCATGTTTGTCGACCTCAATCAAAGAAAGTGTGACAAAAGCAAACCTTAATCTCACAGCAGAACTCAATCGAACAACGGTACACGTTTGAATAAAACGATAAGATAAATGGAAATCCCACAGCAGATCTCAATCGAACTTCATGAGTTAGTTAATCGAAGCTTTTAAATCGAAGCGCCCAGTCTCATTAGTCGTTTCATGCGTTATTTAGTTTTAGTTGAAAATTAATTGATTAATTTGTTTTAGTTGGATAATTTGGGTGTTAAAGAAGATTAAAATACCTCGTATTTAACGAAGGTTTAATGGTGTTAGTGGAGTGAACGAAAATGGCAACATTTTGTAAACTACAATGACTGAAATGGTAAAAAATAAATTTTTGGATTGAAATGGTAAATTTAACAAAACATCAGGGACAAAAATAACATTTTACTCAAAAAAATTAAAGTGTTACTTTATAAAAAAAAAATAGGAAACATACACTACAAGAAAAATGGAATTTCGTGTCGATGTTTTTTGCGGCGATCGATGTTTTGTCATCAAAAACACACTAAACGACAAAAATAATCCACTATTGACTTTTCCAGTCAAAACGCTCTTTTTCCGACGATATTGTCGCCGCAAATGATATAATATAATTTATTTTATGATTATTAAAAATTTATTATTTTTTGCGACATATTGCTTTCATCGCAAATAATATTTCAAGTTTTTTTATTTTTCTCCGAATTCTGTTTTAGGAGAGAAAATTTTCCGCTTATTTTTTTCCGTCGACAATTTCGTCGCAAAAAAGGTTTTTGTTTTTTTAATTTCTGACCTTTTTTAATTTATTTTACATTTTATCTTTTGTGGTAATATGCTGTCGCAAAAAAGAAGTGAAATAAAATTTAATTAAAAAAGAATTAAAAAAAACATTCATCGCACCAAACACAGGGATTGCACTTTTTAATTTTACTTTATGAAAACGGGGATTGCAGATCTGTTCCCCATTTTCACACCACACAGATCCGCCACCAACACCGCCCCTGCTCTCCCACCGCCACCACCATCGCCATCTGCCGTCACCACCACAGCCACCACCACCGCCGTCTGCGTCACCACCATCGCCGTCTGCCAGTCTTGTGGGACCGCCACCTGTTACCGCCCTGTCACCACCACCGCGCCGTCACCACCACCGCACCGTCACCACCACTGCCGCGTCACCACCACCGCCATCTATCGTCACCACCACCGCTAGTCACCTCCTATGTTAGAGGTAATAATTATTTTTTTAATTCTTGTGTTAAAAAGTGGTCTTGATCTGAAATTAAAGTTAGGGTTGGATGTATTTATGTATGTGTATGGATGTATATGTGTATTTGTGTATGGATTCATATGTGTATGTGTGTATGGATGTATATGTGTATTTGTGTATGGATGTATATGTTGTGTGTATGTATGTTAAATTGAGATTAAAATGGATGTATATGTGTATATGTGCATGTATGTATATGGGTATTTGTGTATAAATGTATATGGGTATTTGTGTATGGATGTATATGTGTATATGTGTATGGATATATATGTGTATGTGTGTATGTATGTAAAATTGAGATTAAAATGGATGTTTATATGTATTTGTATGGATGTATATGTGTATTTGTGTATGGATGTATATGTGTATGTGTGTATGTATATTAAATTGAGATTAGCATGGACGTATATGTGTATGGATGTATATGTGTGTTTGTGTATGGATGTATATGTGTATGTGTGTATGTATGTTAAATTAAGATTAAAATTGATGTATATGTGTATGTGTATGTATGTATATGTGTATTTATGTATGGATGTATATGTGTATTATTATATGGATGTATATGTGTATGTGTGTATGTATGTTAAATTGAGATGAAAATGATGTATATGTGTATGTTTGTGGATGTATATGGGTCTTTGTGTATGGATGTATATGTGTATGTGCATATGTGGGCATTTGTGTTTGTATTTCCCTAGTTTTAAATGTGTTAAGATAATTAATATTTGTTTGTAGACACAGTTATGACGATTGACAAAAGTTGGACTACTTTAGAAAATATAATTCCTAAAGAATATCTGATTGGTCTTAAAGCATTCATGGAAAGGTGTAAGAATTATACAAATAAGCTCGATGTCCATGTAATAGTTGTAATAACAGTTATTGGTTTCCTCTTCCAACAATAGAGTGTCACATACATAATAATGGTTTTTTCCGATTTTACAAAACGTGGACGCATCATGGTGAATCATATGTTCCGTCACCGGTAGTTCCAGTCATACCTCAAACGACAGACCCAATATATGATTTTATCAACGATGTTCGTCAGGAGAATGTCCTAGAAGAGGACAACAATGATGACGACGAGCCAATGAACATAACAGATACACCGAGTGATACAAATGATGAACTTGCTGAATTACTGAAACTTGTCGACACCAAGCTATACCCTGGTTGTGACGGGATGTCTTCATTGGATTTATTGGCAAAACTGAGTCACATGAAGGCCATCAATAAATGGACCAATACAATCGTTTGACCAATTGTTAGAATATCTTAAAACTGCATCTTCGCTTGCTAAAATCCCACCATCAAACTATGAAGCCAAGAAGATAATGAAGAAAGTTGGGTTAGGATATGAATCGATCCACGTTTGTAAGAACGACTGTTGTTTATTTTAGGGGAAGGATAACAAAGATTTGCAAAAATGTCCAATATGTTCTGAAAGTAGATGGAAGGACGCAGACACTAAGGGGAAGAATGTTGCCAACAAGGTTATGCATTACTTTCTATTAATTCCTAAATTAAAGTGTATTTATATCTCAAGACACATTGCAAAGCATATGACATGGCATGTTTCTGGACGTTGCATGGAAGATGGTAAGTTACGTCACCCAGTGGATGGTACATCATGGAAAGAATTTGATTCAATGTATCTTGCTTTTGCCGAAGAACCTAGAAATGTTATATTAGGGTTGGCAGCTGGTGGCTTCAATCCATTTGGCAACATGAGTACGTCCTATAGCATGTGGCCGGTCATATTGACAACACACAATACGCCGCCATAGTTATGTATGAAAGAGTCTTCATTCATGCTGACGTTATTAATCCCTAGCCCTAAATCACCTGGGAAGGATATTGATGTTTTTTTGAGACCATTGGTTGATGAATTGAAAACTCTTTGGTCGGATGGAGTCATGACAAAAGATGCGGTTACAAACACTTTCTTCACATTGCGTGCAATGCTTTTATAGACCATTAATGATTTCCCTGCGCGTAGTAGCTTGTCTGGTTGAAATGGGCAAGGTTACTTTGCATGCCTAACATGTAAGGAAAACGCTCCATCTGTTCATGTATTGGGAAAAACTGCTTATGTTGGGCATAGGAGATGGTTACCAACAAATCATAAATGGAGAAAGGACAAGTCATTCAATGGTAAGAACGAGACTAGACTTCCTCCTAATAGGAAAACTAATGATCAGATTTTACAACAACATAATAATTTGTCGCCGCGTATTTCTGGGAAACATGTTCAGTTTGGTAGTAAGAAGAGAAAACGTGATTCCAATGTTGAATTGAATTGGACCAAGCGTTCTATTTTCTTCGAGCTTGAATATTGGTCTTCAATTCAACTAAAACATAATTTGGATGTCATGCATATCGAAAAAAATGTGTGCAAGAGTTTGTTGAATATGTTGATGATGAACAAGGAAAAATCCAAAGACACTGATAAGGCAAGAATGGTGTAGAACAATGAAACATTCGACATGACTTCTAGCTTGTAGATAACGGTCACGGTAAGCTCTCAAAGGCTCATCCCAAGTTCTCTTTCTCAAATACTGAAATGATTCTCTTTTGTCAATTCATTAAGGGAGTAAAACTATCTGATGGCTTTGGCTCCAACTTTAAATATAAGGTAACCGATAATGATACCCAAATAACGGGGATGAAATCACATGATCATCATATAATGATGCAATAGTTGCTTCCGATTAGTGCTCATGCGTATTTGGATAAAAACATTTCAACACCAATAATTAAGATGTGCTTATTCTTTAAGAAACTTTGTGCTCGGAACTTGATGTCATCTGACATGCAAGATGCTGAGGAGAAGTTGATTAAAATTTTGTCTTCTTTCGAGCAAATATTTCCTCTATCATTTTTTGACATAATGATTTATTTGGTTATGCATTTATCTGAGGAGACCATTCAATGTGGGCCAGTTTACATGAAGTGGATGTATCCATTTGAAAGATACATGAAAAAACTAAAAAATTATGCTAGAAATAAGGCTAGGCCCGAAGGTTCCATTGCGGAGGGGTATGTCGCAGATGAAGCCTTAACTTTCTATTCAAGGTATCTTGACGGTGTACCAACGAGATTTAATCGGCCGGACAGAAACGAAGACGCCTCAATTCCCACACGTGAGTTTTATGCCTTCCAATCGCTATGCACACCTATCAGCAAGGGGTTGATAAAAATGGATGGTGTGCTTTGGGCAAAACTAAATTGGTTTGTTTTTAACAACAGCTCTGAGATCGAAGAATACAAGGAGTAAGTACTTTTTATTTCAGGTTTTCTTTTCGTAAGTTATCTTTTAGATGATTATTATTAATGCAAGTAACATTATTTATAGTGAATTTATTACTCAAATGCCGCATGAAACAGACTTGCAAGCAAATTTTCCTAACTGGTTTAAACAGAAGGTAAACTCATTTGTATATAAAATCGATTATACAAACTAATAATATCATAATCATTATAATTTTCTCTTATTTGAAATATATCAACCGTCGGCGAGTAAATGATGAATCTAATGTTAGTCCTCAGTTATTTGCTTTAGCAAATGGACCACGACATGCAAACTCTTACACCGCTTGTATAGTTAACGGTGTAAGGTTTGTAAATATTTTTACGAATACGCTTTTTTGATATCGAAGTACGTTTTTTTGGAACTGCCATTAAAAGTGACTCATTGTTATAGTTGGATGTGAAAGACATCTTTTATTACGCCGTACAACTCAAAATAGCGGCATCTTAACAACTGGGCAAGACGGAAGAAAGTATTACGGTTTGTTGGAAGAGATTCTAGAGCTGGGCTATCTAGATCGTTGCAAGGTTGTGTTGTTTTAATGTAAATGGTTTAAAACTTAACAACAAACGTTGTGTCATTAAGAATAACATAATCAGTATTTCTACTCAAACTGAATGATTTACAAATAACTAATACATTCTTACAACACAAGCGGAGCAAGTCTTTTATCTTGATGAACCATCTAAAGCCGGTCAAAGAGTTCAATCAAACAGACATTGGAAGGTTGTCCAAGAGGTGAATCATCGGAAGATTTGGGACCGAGATATTATCATAGAAAATAACGAAGCAGATTTAATTCATGGCAGCACTTCATCTGGTCTTTTGTTGTCTGCTGACTTGGATAATTTGACTTATGATGGTTTGAGTAGAGATGAAGCAACAGAAGTCGATGTTTCCCTTGAGCATGTCAATGTAGAGGACGAGACATATGAAGATACGGATGATGGTGAAGACAAGGATGCAGACAAAGTTATTAATGTTTCTGATAATTCAGATGATGATTTAGACGAATTTAATAATGATTGTGGAGATGATTCTTATCACACTGATTAATCCGATTCATTTTAATTTTTACTTTTAATCGAATTATTTATTATGTTTGAATTATTATGTTTATTGAATTGTTTTTTTCAATTGTGTGTGTTTAGTTAATGATTCAAAATATTATAAGCAAATATTAATGTTATTTGCGGTATATTTATATACTTGTATAATATTTTTTTACAGATGACAGACGTGGCACGAGGTCACGGTGGGGATACCTATGGTAGTGGGGATACCTATGGTAGTGGTCCACCTGGTGGTGGTCCTCCTGATGAAGATCGATCGTGGCAGCCGCCATGACTGTGCGAGGTCAGTGATGACTCCGGCAGTGGTAGCGGTAGCGGAAGAGGTATGATTAATTTTTATACTATTATCTTTTAAAATGAAAATATATAATTAACATAGAATTTTTATACTATTATCAATTTTCAGGACAAGACAAGCGTGGGAAGACCACACTTCATGGTATGCGCAAGAGAAATCCCCAAGGAAATTTGCTCGCAATTGAATCTGAGCAAGGTACGCATGACACCTACAAACCTGAAGGTGCCAATCAGGCGACCTTTGCTTCACTGATTGGCACACTCATTGACAAATTTCCTCAAAACTACAAAAGCTATAGAAAGATACCTGCCGAGTTGAAGGCGGCTATCCAGCCTGACTTACAGGTTAGGTTTTCGATAACTAAATTCATTGATTAAATATATATATACACTAAGCTATTTGTTTTCATAATTCGCAGATGTATTTTGATATGACTCCCTACGAAGGCCTGAGGGCCGGCATTGAGAAATATGCTGCAAACCGGTATAAAGATCATAAATACCGGTTCAAGCAAAAGCATTTTAGCAAAGTAGGTGGGGAGGACAGGGTTGATGTTTCTGATGTTATGCTACCTGATATGTAAGAATCTGAATAGAAAGGCTATGTGGATTACTACACTTCTCCTAAAGTTAAGGCTCGGTCTACAACCAACAAGTCCAACAAAAGGAAGCAGACGATCAAGGGACATGGCGGCCAGATATCTTTAGCCCAGTGTCGTTATATGTTTGTTGTTTTTTAATCTAATGTGTTTATAATTTGTTTTATGTGTTTGTAAGTTACTTTTATATGATTATATAACTATCTAATGTGTTTACAGCGGGAAGAGGGTTCTGATGAACCTGGGAGTGACATATTAGCATTCCGTCGCTTCTATACCGATTCAAGAGGTTATTTTATCAACCTGAACCCGCTGCATACTATGTAAGTAATGTACACATCTTAGAATTTCATAAAAATAAAGTAATATATAACATCCCCATATATATAACATTGTTTATTGTTTTTCGTAAACTATAAAGTAGCAAATGGTCGCGCTTCAACAACAACACCCTGAAATCTCAGAGAAGCAGATCATACGACAAGTCTTGGGGGAGCGGCCTGGGCGGGAACGTGGCATCGGTCCAATACCGAGCATGCCTTCACAATCCCCACCTCCACCTCATAGAACGGATCAGCGGATGTTCTCACAATCTGAGGTTGAGGAGATGATAGCAGCGAGACTAGCAAGTGAGCAAGAACAATGGCAGTTTCAGATTATGGCTAATACGATGGCACAAATGCACAGTCAAATCCAAACCCAAGTCCAGAGCGCCTTGAAGAGGAGTGGTCATTCTCAACAAAGTGATGAAGATAAAGAAGATGGTGAAGGTGGGTCGTCATAGGATGTTCAGTTTGAATGTTACCTTGTTATGAATATTTTCAAACATTTTGGAATATTTGTTTACATGACTTGTTAACTTTAGACAATATTTGGTTTATATGCTATGCTTTGTATTTGCGAATGGTTTGATTGTTGTTATGGTATTAGTAATTTTGAATAGCAGGTTTGGTACACAGGAATATCTGGGTGGATTGCTGCAAATGCAGCAAAATATTTAAAAAAAGTGTTTTTTGCGGCGATATATCATAGCAAATAAAAATTTTGACCAAAATATTCGCAAAAAAGATTTTCCCCCCGAATTTCTCTTTTTTTAAATCAGGTGGACCCCACAATAGAGTTCGTCGCAAATAACCTTTTGCGACCACTTTATTACGGCGAATGAATAACGACGACATTTCGTCGCAAAATATATATTGCGACGACTATTTTGACCTTTTGCGACGACAATGGTCGCCGCAAAAATTGAATTTCTTGTAGCGATAACTGTGATATATATAGTATGCACTAAGGGGCTGTTTGATACTGCTGACTCAGTAGGATTTGACTGAGTCAGAAGCTGACCCAGTTAGAACTTCTGACTGAGTCTGCATCTGACTGAAACTTGGCTGTTTGATTTAGTATCTGACTGACTCTTCTAAATGATAAAAATAATCATATTGTCCCGTAGTTTTTAAAAATAAACCATCAAACCGGTCAGTAACGGGCTAAAATCAAGTTTCATGTCAATAATCTCACCATCTTAATAGTGGCTGTCAAAAGTAACAACCCAGACCATCAATTATGCATTATGTAACTTGATAATACATGTTTTCTTACACAAGACTTATCTATTACAACATTATCTTTTTTTTGAAAGGCCCATTACAACATTATCTATACCATGACTAACCCATCACCAACCACCTAGCCTAACCTATTTGTTAAAGATGGTCAACACCTATTATTTAACAAGTATCGTACGGGTGCATATCTAGGTCCACTGTTACCTTTTCCTTCTATCTTTTGTGTATTTGGTCTACCCACTAAGTAGAAGATATTTTTAATTTAATGTAATAGAGTAATTGAGTATGATAGATGTAGTAGGTTAGTTTCTTCCTTTATGTACTGTTTTTTTTGTATTCTTTCAACCAAGAGAGAGAGAACAACAAAGAATGAATTGAGTATGATAGATGTAGCAGGTTAGTTTCTTCCTTTATGAACGAATCCAACATGTGAAACACCAGTGTCGATGATCGTTCAACCGACCCTCAATCCACCCACTTCGGGGTCGCGTGGATGGGGGTTTGCGGTGGGGAGACAGCCGGATGGATGGGGGTTCGCGGTGGGGAGACCACCGGAGAGATGGGGGTTCAAGGAGGGGGTCGCCGACGGATGGAAGACCGCGGAGGGAGGCTGATTGCGGAGGGTTTGGCGTAGGGGAGGCTGATTGCGGAGGGTTGGCGACGGGAGGGCTGGGTCAGAATCTCGGTTTTTAAGGTCCGGGTCAGAACCTCCGGACTCGGTCAGACTACAACTTCGCCGCTATCAAACACGCTGACTGGCTGACTCGAGCCAGTCAGCCCGGTCAGCACCAAATCAAACGGGGCCTAAATGTGTTAAGTAGAAAATATCCTAACATCTCGTAGGGAGAGGCAAAAAACTAACACACATAATTAAACATTGTGTATAAATAATCTAGAAACTTGAGAAGGAGAATGTGAATAGGTTTTCTTGAAAATATACAAACAAAATAAACAAACATACCCAATATATCTCACTAAAAATCAGATCTGGAGGTATTCTTGAGAATATACAAATTAAAAACATAAACTTTGTATGTCAAGCCCTTGTGTAAAAGCCAGATTAAATGATAGTAAAAGAACTGTAGAAAGATAGAGTTAGAAAGACAAATCCAAATTATAGATGCTTGTTTGGATATTAACTAATTCACTCTACGTCCTCTGCCAGATCTTCTATAGAGAGTTTGTTTGACTAAATGATTCTCTTGAGCGGAAGGGAACGTGGATACACTTTTGTTTCATGAGACGAAGGTAGTGTTTATTTCATCTTTGGTGCCATTGCTGTCATATCCCGGCGGAAGCGTGAAAGATGCGGGTGGGGTGTGACTTGCTTGATCAGAGTACATTAATTATAGCGGAGTAAATACAATAAACATACACACTTAAAATCATAAAGTAGGACATGCATTTATTCATAATATACGAGATTACATCTTATACATAAGTTTTCAAAATTAGATATAATCTTTCTACAACTTGGTTAAACTACTACAGTCTTCAGATACAGTGGAAGTGTGCGTCTATATACACACTATAGTCAACTATGTTGACTGCTAGTGTCACACAAACCGTTCCAACAATCTCTCCCCAACTGTTGTGAACCTCAAAACTAAAGTCAAAAGTATTAGTCATTGTTTTTTGAAAAAGCATACTCAAAATAGTCAACAAAAAGTTGGTGAGTCCATAGGTTTATATTCAAACAAATATTTTGTTGATGTATCAACTACAACCAAACATGTTCACACATAATCATACTGTCACGAATAATCACAAAATCAGATAATATTAAATCTTAACCCTCATTCAGTTAGGTGCAGGAAAATAGCATCACAACACTCATCCTGTGGGTGCAAATATTCTCCTAAGTAGCGCTACTAATATTATCAGACGATTCCTAATTCGAACTAATGGTTGTATAACAAATGACAGTAAGTCTCAAAATATTTTCAAAATAATACATCAACATAACCAGTATGCTTTTCCCCCCAAAAACTTTACAAATACCAAAAGTGTCAAAAATGGGGCTATGAATCTCACCGTGTCTCCAATCGATAATCTATAAAATAATTTATAAGTTAGATAAAAAATTTATTTAAAATTTTCAGAACCTCAGATTTAATTAACTTTTGAAAGTTCAGCTGTAAAATAGTCAAATGATATTATCATAAAATTCTCAACATTTATTTTACTATACATAAGTACTTATAATTAGTCCAAAGTCTCCATAAATCTCCAAAATTAGCTACGGTTATCTAAAAATTACAAAAAATTTACAGAATGTTATTTCAATAGTTTGTAACATCTCATAAATTTTATGACATCTAGTTCGCAACAGATTGTTTTCTGTAGTTCTAAAGTATTCCTAAAATTCATTAAATATAGTTTCTTTAGTCCATAAATTCCTAAAATTTTACAGAAAGTTTAATATATAAAATAGAACATTATATAAATATAAAAGAGTCTAAATCATAGCATATAAGTTTCTGTAAATTTTATAATAATCTTAATATTTAGAAAAATAGTTATATAACTCCAAAAATTATGAAACTTATATATTCTGTAGATTAAGATTTAGCCTTTCATATGTTATTTTCAAAGAATTTATTATACAATTTAAGTATTTATTTTTATTTTTATACTGCAGAACACATAAAAATTCATATCTCAATAATAATAAGGAAATAAATTCTGAAATAATTTCAGAGACTTTTATACTTCAAATGGATCATTTTGTGAATTTATCAGAATTTTATCAAATTATTTTTTATTTTTGAGTATTTTCTTTATTTCATTATTTAAAACAATTTTGTATAAATTGTTTTATTTATCATAATTTTTGCCAAAATTTACAGAATAATGTTTCAGTATATTAATATGGATTTTTCAATGTTTATTCCTACAATCTCATTTGTCTAATATTTTTGCTTATTTTTCTTTAATATTACAAGATTAAATCTTATATTTTCAAAAGCCTTTATTTATATCCCAAACTTCTTAATTTTTAAACATCTCATCCTTATAATTTGATGAGAATAATAATTTCAAGATGTTTTAAAGTTAGTTTTGGTGTATTAGTACCAAAACTAGTTATATATGTGTTTATAACACATATGTAATATTTGATTTTTAAAACATATAAAAGAAACATTATAACCTTGTGGATGATGAGAATGATGACCTTGATGCTGTTGTATGAGAGGTGTGAGTGAACAAGGTGGTGATGATAGCTACGGATGGTGGTGGTGATGATGGCTACGGGTGGTGTTTGTGATATGGTTGTTGATTGTTATGTGAAAGCCGAGAGAGAGGGTGGATCAAAAGGTGGTGTTTGTTGATGGTGTGCGATGGTGGTTGTGTGTGGTGTTTCAAAGAAAACCCGTGGTTTTAGAGACAAAGGTGATGGTTGCCGTGGGTGTGGTAGAAACCGAGAATAATTAGAACAAAGGTGGTGGTGATTGCGGTTTGTGTAGAGGCTAAGAGATGAAGGTGATTTTTGTGATGTGTTTTGTGTTTAAAGTAGTAGTGTCCGAGAGTTTTCTTTTTAAAATGTTTTGGGTCCGTTGCCATTAATGGCCCTCATGATAGCATAGGTGAGTAAGCTTGCATAGGTTTATGAAGTGTCCTATTTTTAAAACTCTAGGTGCAAGGTGGCGGCTAGGTGGATAAGGTTAGGAGACTTCTTAGTTTTCTTAGTAGGCTTATGTTCATGCATGTTTGGCCGAGAGTCTCCAAGAATTTGCCACATCCATTTTGTAATGATGGTGATTTGGTGACTAATGAACTAGGAACACAAGGTGGCAATTTATGGTCGTTAATGCACATGGGCCGAGAGGTTCTAGATGGTGGTTTGGTGGTTTTGTGATATACTTCAACCGAGAGATGCTTGGCCGGGAGCTCTCACTTGTTATTAATACTAATGACTTTGGTTAGTCATTAACCAAGGCATCATGTGGTTGTTTCTAAGTTAATAACCTTAATTTGATGCTCGTGTGTTTAGGGTTTTGCATAATTGTGTTTGTTTGGTTGGGTTGTATTTTTGATTCACTTGATGTATGATTTGTTGCTTTAAAAGGTTGAGATTTATGACTGGTATCTAAAATTTATGAATATGGATACATGCACACGTAACATTTTGTGCATGCTTGCAGCCATGCATGTAACCATGCATTTATGTAACATATATACACGTAAAGTACATAATACTTTATTACTAAAGTTTACATATATCTATACATGCCAGCAACCGTATATTTTTCATTTTTATACATGCATGTAGACATGCATACGTAAAAGTTCTATTTATATGCATGCAAAACATGAATACGATAAAAATATATAAGCATAACATGTTTATATATATAATAATGTATTTTGCTAAATAATGTTCGTAGTAAAATCGTCTATTATTTTAGGGTTGTCACAATTGCTGGAGTGATGGGCACATGCTTCTCAGTACTGATTCGTATAGAATTAGCACGACCCGGGTCACCTTATATAATATCTTACTGGATCAAGCTAGTGATCACCTTCTACGTTTCACTAGTATCACCTCTCTCAGTTATCATTAACAGATTTAGTGATGCCACTCACAAGCTTTTTGTAGTTAAGACAATGGTGGTGATTACCAAGCATTACAATATAACTTTAAGAATGATGGAAGTTTCAGCACATCTCTTTTGTTTTCTTTTTTTTCGCTTTTTGAATCTTTTATCTTGAATCTTTTCCTAGAAAATGATGTTGGATTATCAAAGGAACAAGAGAGATATATATTAAAAAGAGCTTAGAGAAAAAAAGTGTTGAAAATGATTGCGAAAGGCTTTTATTCATAGACACAACATAAAAAAAACCCAAATAATTATGTCTACTAACCATATCATGGTTGATAACCATATCATGGTTGATAACCGATCATTTTTCTCTTTCTTTTCTTGTGAATGTTTGGTATTTTCATATCTACACTTCCAAAATCATTTTCACATATTCCACCATATTCGACTCTTAATAAAGGTAATGCGACTTTAAAACACAAGGATAGAGTTTCATATTAAATAGCAAGATTATCTTTTGTACTTTCTAAAGTAAAAAGTTGTTTTCTATTTTTGTCTTTAACTTTAAACTTTTTAAGAAAACTTGTGTCTTCAATAATAAAACACATTAGAAGACCTTTTTATTTGGTACATTTCATCCACTACATTTTCAAAATCCAAATCCTGTTATAAGATTCGGTTTTATAACTACTTACTTGAGTTTTAATAAAATTCTTTTGGAAAACATCATTATTTTTATAAGAATTTCATTTCTACATGATCAATTAAATTATTATTTCAAATATTTCTAAGTTCATTACATATTTATGTTGATTGGTAAGTTGAGCTTAACCCTTGACGTTGTTGTAGGTTTTTCATTTCTAAGCTTCTTGTGCTTATTTGTCATTGTTGCAGTTGCACATTTGCTTTAACCCTCATAATTGATTATTCACCAAGTGTATTGGGACTTGCATGTGGTATATGTACATTTTTAATTGATAACTAACACAAGACATGAATTTAAAAATCAAAACACGGGATAATTAGATTCGTAATTAGCATTAAATTTGTTAGATCGAATAACTCTAACTCATTGTCAATTAATTTAAACAAGAACTGAATATCAAAACAAGCAATAGTAAAGAAGCAGTAATTAACAAAGATCAACATGGATGCTTCACTAACCTAGAATAGAATATATTACAATGACCGTTTTAACGTCTGACGAATTATTTATATTTTAGTATTTTTGTAAAACTATGCATTGTTTTTAGACCGCATTATTTTTTCATGCGTTTTTTAGTTTTTTTAAAATCCGGGACCAGTTTTGCCATCGGCTTTTTACTACCGTTGTAAAAGCTTTACGAAAGTTTTTGCAACCATATATGCACATTCTTTATCATTCTTTTTTAAAAAAAATCATATTTTTTATTTAGTTTGTGGTTGGTTTATATTTTTGTTTTCCTTAAATTAGCGACAACTGTTCAGATGGATCTGTTCCTTGTAGCTAATTTTGTGACCGTTTTCTCACTTCATAAATTTCAGTAATCTTTTGTCAGTTTTTATAGCAACGAATGGTATCTCCAGCTTTGTGATTTTAAATATCAAACAAATGCAAATAAAACCAATAATCCTTAAAGAAAATTATATGAAAACAGGCCAAGACGATGTTTGAATATATGACCAGACGAATTTAAAATGCATGTATAATTAATATTCATCTTTAGTCTCTCATTTTCATATAAAAACTGAAAGGAATAGAACAACGACTTTATACTAAATAAATACAGTTTGATGTATATACATTTTATATATAAGATTAACGCGATTACTTTCAATGCAGAAAACATGAAATGATAAGGAAAAAGTTGTTCTCTATAAAATTTAAATTAGATATTATCACTTTTGCTCAATTTAACGTATCAACTAGATTAGTTTATTGACACCACGTTAGATTTGTTGAAATTCGAATTTTTATAAAAACATATCAAATAAATGGTTTGGTGTGTTCTTCCTTGACTTGGCTTCATTTAGCTAATGAAAGTCGACCGTTCGAGTTTATATAAACTTAATAATGTATTTATATAAACTGGATGTAATAGTTTATTAATAGTTTATTCTTTTTGATGATTGAAACTGTCTAATTACAGCTATGTGCCTTTGTCCACGATGTAGATATAACTTGTTCTCAAAACTTGGGTTGACTTTCATTCTCACACAAATACTATAAATACCCTCCGATTATGTCCCAACATCATCATCACATTTAACAAATACATTACTTAATCTATAAGACAAATCTTCATTAGCAATGGAGGTTTCTTCATTAAGAAAAACACTAATCTTGTTGGTTCTTCTTTTGGCCACATTCACAACCTTGACAGTAGCCAAAGGCAATCGCGGTCGTGGTAGATCAAGCACTCGTGTTGGCTTCTACAGGTCCACCTGCCCTAGGGTCGAGTACATAGTCCGCTCAGCGGTTCAGTCTGCTGTCCGCGTCAACCCCACTATTGCACCTGGTTTACTAAGGATGTTCTTTCATGACTGTTTTGTCAACGGTTGTGATGCATCTATACTCATTAACGGCGCGTCCACTGAGAAGACAGCACGACCAAACTCGCTCTTAAGAGGCTTTGAAGTTATTGATGCTGCAAAGTCCCGACTCGAAACCACCTGTCCTGGAGTGGTCTCATGCGCTGATATTGTCGCCCTAGCTGCCCGCGATTCTGTGGTTCTCGTAAGTAGATGTTTTCTTAATTTGTTTCCTCATGGTGCTTGTACACTTGTAGATCAACCCTTAACTATGGACATCTTGTAGACGGGTGGACTTAGCTGGCAGGTACCATTAGGACGTCGAGATGGCTTGGTTTCACGAGCATCGGATACTGCAAACTTGCCTGCATTTAACGACCCGATTAGTGTCCAAATCAGTAAGTTTGCTGATAAAGGTCTCAACACTCAAGATCTTGTTACTCTTGTTGGTAAGTAGAACAATATCTACAATAACTACTATATGTAATGTTATGACCTTAGTTATTAATTAAGTTGTGATTTATTATCCTTTACTAGGTGGACATACAATTGGAACAGCAGCTTGTGCATTATTCAGCTACAGATTATACAACTTCAACAATACTAATAGACCTGACCCTGATATAAACCCAGCATTCCTACCACAGCTGCGAGCACTTTGTCCTAATGGTGGTGATGGGTCGAGGCGTGTGGCGCTTGATACGGGTAGTGAAAATAGTTTTGGCAGTTCATTCTATGAAAACTTGAGGAATGGGCGGGGAGTTATTGAATCCGATGCAAAACTATGGAGTGACCGAAGGACGCAAAGGTTCGTGCAAAGGTTTTTGGGGGGTAGGAGGCAAAGTGGATGGAGATTTAACGTCGAGTTTGGAAGAGCGATGGTGAAGATGGGGAATATTGAGGTGAAAACAGGGAGACAAGGTGAAATCCGTAGAGTGTGTACTGCAACCAATTGATACAAATGTGGATGGGTTTAACACAATTAAGAAGTTGTTAATAAATGAACTTTGAATTGATTGAATATGTATTCATCTGTTTCATATGTAACAATGTGTGAAAATTGTATTGTTGTGTGTTTAATGACTGCTTTTTGTTGTTTGATGATTTTATTCATGACGTGAAATATATTATTAATCTTCTTGTATAATTATCGCGCTTCATAGAAAAGTGAAAAGTTTCTAGACTTCAAATACATTTCATATGTCTCGTTTCACAACTAAACAAAAGATCATAACAAATGGCAACTTCCGTGAAGATCAATCCCTAAACATGGTTACCAACAAAATTCCAAAGGTAACCATCACTACAAGAAATAACTGTTTTTGCGGCGATAATAATCGTCGCAAAAGGTTCTTCTATCGCCGCAAAAGACCTTTTGCGACGAAAGTTTCGTCGCTATATTGTCGCCGTAAATAAGCGGTCGCAAAAGATATTTTGCGACGAAAGTTGCGATGAAAAGGATGCGGGTCTGTAAAACCTCTGAAATCTCCCAAAGAACAGTAACACACGATCTCAATCTTGTGAACGCGGAATATAAACAAGATTGGAATAGAAAAGAAGAATGGATTGAACAAGAAATGCTTCTTCAATTAGAACAAACAACCTATTACAGGTCTTGTGCGAATTCGCACAGATAAGTATGATAATAAACGAAAAGCTTTTTAATTACAAAACGAAATCTAGCTATTTATACTAAACATACGGTTCTCGCGCGAGAGGCATTTCGCGCGGCTGTGGCTTTCGCGTGGCAGCTGTTCTCGCATGGAAGCTGTTCTCGCGTGACTTCTTCCTGTCGCGTGGATCCAGTCTTTCGCATATGATGTTTTGCCGAGCCTTGATTTGTCTTCTACAATCTCCCCCTAGGCTCGGTGAAACATAATCAATCAAAGTCAATATTCGCCTTCTTGTAAGAGCCAGCATAGGCATACCATTTGTTTCTCAGGATCCGGTCAATCATCCATACGTACTGGCAAGATAGAAAATAAACAGACTCATCAGCTGAGATAGGGCAGTGTAACAGCTTGAATAAGTCGTCTTTGCCAAACTTCATTAAGTCCGCTGGATCAATGATTCGATAAGACCTGTCTATACATCTGATCACAGCGTGACCGGAATCCTTTTCACATCTCCAAGATATAAGTTGCTTCAAAGAGTTGGGAGGAACAGGAGCATGGACTGGAATCTTCCTTTTCTTGAAAGAATTTTTAAAATGAGATCATATAGTTCTTTATCAAGTCAAGACTCTGTCCAGCTTTATTTAAAATAAACTGGTTAAGTTGATTGTCAATATCTTTTGTCCATTTAAACTTATACTTCAGATTTTACTCAGAAACATAATAAGCGATATATTTCATGTTTTGTGTTGATTTAATATAAGTCAGTGGATCCCACAATCAGAACTTCTGTAAAGTAATTATTATCCTTCAAGACACTATCGAGATTTTCAAGTCACCCCAATTTGACTTAAACCATGCATTGATGATCAGTGATACCATTTATTGTAATCCTAAATATAACTATTTGAGCATAACTAGCCTGAGAAATATTTCTTAACCCGGAATATTAACAAGTTTAAGGACTTACTGACAGCCATCCGGACTTACGTCTGCCCTCTCAAGATGTTTAGGACTTACAAGCCATTCGGACTTACATGCCCCATCTTTCGATTTTGCCTTCCAAAGTTAAAAACTATTCTCAAAATCAGAAAATATATACCATATAGTATGTATGTCGTTTAGACATATCTTTTGATTTGTTGTGCTTCTTGGCATCTTTATATCCTATATGGCCTTTTCCTTTTGGCATCTTTTTGCTCAATTATTTTCTTGTTGTATTTTTCTCTTTTTGTTTCTTTTTGTATATTTTTTTTATCTTTTATATATATATATATATAGTTATGATAATCACTGAATCAATCATATACAGGCTTGAGTATGACAAGATTATATCTCTCAGTCTGTGTTAGAACATTTTTGGCACAGAATCCTGATATGTTCCCCACTAAATCATAATTCTTTAATTCAAGTGTAATCACTCAATTATGATCTTTTCATTTCTGAAAGCAAAGCCTATCAACATATCAAACATAATCCAAGTCTATTCGTATTTAAGCCTTTGAAAGTACTTAGACTCTTTTTGAACTGTGTAAAATCATTTCTCATTTAATCATGAAAATTCATTTTTATTGATCCCATCTTGACTCCCCCTAAGACCATAAATATTTTTCAAAGCTTATTGTCAAGTTTCTCCGTTTTATGACTAAACATGTTGAAGCAATTGTAAGTTTCTTGTCATATGTCTTTGAACTACCGCTGTCTGCATGCCATAAACTTTCAGTAGCCTTTAGCGGTTGTCCCTGCATAAGTAACAAATTACTTAGTTTTTGGTACCCAAGTCAAACATGACTTGAGCACATTCTGTGTTGCAGTTAGACAAAATGATTTGATATTGTTGTATTTGCTTTGCACATCAGTCCTTTTATTTACACTTCTCAATTTGATATTATCATTTAAATCATTTTTCAAATTCTTGTGCTTTTCTACATTTTTAACATTGTCACCTTTTGATTTCATTTGTTTAGAAAATTTTCCACGAGTGAAAAACATTTTTCTATTGTGAGCAATAGAATTATGAAATCGTTGTTTGCTTAGTGATTTTTGTCGAAAAGGACAATTATTTGCCAAATAATTTATGTTTCCACACTGGTAGCATTTATTTTGTTGTGTGTGGAAAACAAACTGTGGATGACAATTATGAAAATTGTCATAAAAACCAAAGTCAGAGTGACTAGGTTTAACGTTCTCCACAGTCTCTCGAATCTTTGCCTCGTTAGACAATTGCAAGTTCATCTTTTGCAGATTCGAGGAAATCGAGGAATTATGACCACTTTGAATTGGAGATTTGGCAGTTTTGACTTTTGGAATTGGTGGTGTTGGAATAGGAACAGTCTTTGACTCTGCTGGAGTAGGATCAGACTTTGAATGTGCTGGAGGAGGAGCTTTCACTTGCAAATCTGGGCTACAAATATCTTGATTCACAAGGTTAGCATTATAATGAAGTTTATTTTTAAAGAATCGAGAATTCGTTTCTTTAAAAATATGTTCTTCATTTCAATTAAACCTTTTGAAACAAATCTATTTTTAAAATCCTTTTCAATTCTTTCTTTCTGATTTACCCTTTGATTTGCATTCAAATTATATTTGCTATTAGATTTAATCTCATTCAAATTAACCAACTTTTCATTTCCATACAAAGTTTGTTTACAATCAGATTGTAATACTTTTACATTTTTATGTTTCAAATTTTCTCTCTCATTTTCTCCCTCACTTTCACTCTCCCAATCTTCAACCAACCCATCCACCTTCAATTTATCTGCATAAAAGTTTTCAGTTGATTGTTTAGATTTGGGTACTATGATAGGATCAACAGATAAATTTACTTTGACTGAAGGTTTTAAGTCTTGAGATGGAGAGAAACCAAATCCATAGACCATATCAGAATCACAAATGTTATCAGATGAAGGTAAACATGAATAATCATGATTAATTGGAGGAGCAATGTTAGAAAACCCAACACCACATTTTCCTCCTTTGATCTTCTGAGTCATTTGTGACTTGATTATTCCTTCAACCATTGTTGATGAAAGTTCAAATTTCTCAACAGTCAATTTAGCCGTGGCTAATTCACTGTTAAGTCTATTAATTTCTAAAGCGAGTTCATTGTTTCTATTAGTCAAGTCATTATTGGTACATTCTTTATCGTGAAGATTTAATTTTAAATTATATATTGTTTTGTTTAAACCTTCAAGTTTTTCTTTAAAAATCTTTTCATTTGACTTGTGTTTGCGAGCTTGATACTGAAGTTTTTCAACTTCCATTATCAGGCTCTCATTGTGAACTCTGTATCTTTGAACTTTCTCAACACATGAATTTTTGCATAGATCATCATATACCCTTGGTTCTGAGCTTTCTCCTTCAGGTTCTTCATCCCTTTTCACCATGAATGCTATCATAGCTTCAACAGGTTCTTCCTTTTCTTCCTTTTCAACTTCCATCTTACATTCAACTTCTTTCTTCTCTTCCTCAACTTCTTCCTTCTCAGCAAACACTCCATCCAAGAGATCGTCAGATATAAACTTGGCAAATAGATTCTCATTTTCCTCTGGCATAAGATGCTTCAAATTTGGTGTTGATGAAGACATTTTGATCAGAAAATCGAAAATCAGAATTTTCGTGCGAAATTAGATGTCGTGCGAAAAGTGATTTCGCGCGGCACAACTTTTCGCGCGCGATAGCAGTGTATGCGAATTTCCAAGTTAACCTTTTCACGCGAAATCGCACAAAAAGTTGATCTAATTGTCTGAGCGAAAACACTCGGTTTTCGCACGCGAAAACTTACAGATCGAGCGAAAAATGTCAATTTCGAGCAGAATCTAATCTCCAACAGTTCGATCAAGCGAGAATCACCTCCAAATCAATGAAAATGTCTGATTAAACCCATTTAATCCAATTTTAATGAATTTAAGTCAATTTTAATCAAAATTAAGCTTAAAGTCCACTAATTCAGTTCAGTTCGGTCCAAATCAGTCCAAATCCTCCACAATCGAGCAGCATAACTTTGCCATTTCAGAATCTAAGGTAATCGATGATGAATTCTTCAAAAATCAGGTAGAACTCAATCCAATTCTTCTCCAAATCGTGGTTCAAGAGCCTAATGCTCTGATACCAATTGTAAAACCTCTGAAATCTCCCAAAGAACAGTAACACACGATCTCAATCTTGTGAACGCGGAATATAAACAAGATTGGAATAGAAAAGAAGAATGGATTGAACAAGAAATGCTTCTTCAATTAGAACAAACAACCTATTACAGGTCTTGTGCGAATTCGCACAGATAAGTATGATAATAAACGAAAAGCTTTTTAATTACAAAACGAAATCTAGCTATTTATACTAAACATACGGTTCTCGCGCGAGAGGCATTTCGCGCGGCTGTGGCTTTCGCGTGGCAGCTGTTCTCGCGTGGAAGCTGTTCTCGCGTGACTTCTTCCTGTCGCGTGGATCCAGTCTTTCGCATATGATGTTTTGCCGAGCCTTGATTTGTCTTCTACAGGGTCCCATCTTTTAAAAAAAGTACAAAAAAATTAAAAAACTGTTTTTTGCGACGAAAGATCGCCGCAAATAAGTTTAATAAATAAAAAATATATTAAATTAAAAAATGTTTTATGCGACGAAATTTTCGCTGCAAAAAGCCTGTTTTTTTTAAATATTTTGTTTCATTTGCCGCAATCCACCCAGGTATCCCTGGGTATCAAACCTGCTGTTCAAAGTGACTAATACCATTAAGAAAATCAACCCAATCGTAATTATAAAAGATAAATATAAAAACTAACTATTATCTAAAGTTAATAATAAACATAAAGTTTGTTCTAAAGTATTCATAACAAACATCAAAGCTAACTATTCCTATGATGACCCATCTTCATCATTTTCATCATCACTTTGTTGAGAATTGCAACTTTTCTTCAAGGCGCTTTATACTTGGGTTTGGATTTGACTCTGCATTTGTGCCATCATATTAGCCATCATCTGAGACTGTCATTGTTCTTGCTCACTTGCGAGTCTCGCTGCTATCATTTCCTCAACCTCAGCCTGTGAGAACATCCGTTGATCCGTTCTATGAAGTGGAGGGGGGGTTGTGAAGGCACGCTCGGTATTGGTCCTATGCCACGTTCCCACCCGGGCCGCTCCTCTAAGACCTGTCGCATGATCTGCTTCTCTGACAATTCAGGGTGTTGTTGTTGAAGCGCTACCATTTGCTCCTATTTAGTTTACAAAAACAATAACCAATGTTATATATAAGATCATGTTATAGATTACTACATTTTTATAAGATTTAAGGTGTTATACATAAATTCTCATGTTTTATATATCCATTTCATCTCAATTTAACATACATACACACATACACATATACATCCATACACAAATATATACATTCTCATGTTTCATACATCCATACACAAATACACATATACATCAATACACATACTCATATACATTCATTCATCTCATTACACGTACACGTACACGTACACGTACACGTACACGTACACGTACACGTACACGTACACGTACACGTACACGTACACGTACACGTACACGTACACGTACACGTACACGTACACGTACACGTACACGTACACGTACACGTACACGTACACGTACACGTACACGTACACGTACACGTACACGTACACGTACACGTACACGTACACGTACACGTACACGTACACTACACGTACACGTACACGTACACGTACACGTACACGTACACGTACACGTACACGTACACGTACACGTACACATTCTTTAACCCTAACTTTAGATTTGCTAACAAAAACATCATCCTTTAACCATTTGCTCCTATTTAGTTTACAAAAATAATACCAATGTTATATATAAGATCATGTTATAGATTACTATATTTTTATAAGATTTAAGGTGTGTACATTACTTACATAGTATGCAGCGGGCTCAGGTTGATAGAAATTACCGCTTGAGTCGGTATAAAAGTGGCGATATGCTAATACGGCACTACCAGGTTCATCAAAACCCTCTTCTCACTGTAAATATAATAGATAGATATATAATCATATAATAGTAACTTATAACAATATAACAGGAACTTACAAACACATATCGCCTCAATTTATAAACACATTATATTAAAAAAACTCATAAACATATAACGACACTGCGCTAGAGATGTCCGGCCGCCATGTCCCTTAATCGTCTGCTTCCCTTTGTTGGATTTGTTAGTTTCAGACCGAGCCTTGATTTCAGGAGAAGTGTAATAATTCACATAGCCTTTCCACTTAGATTCTTGCATGTCAGGTGGCACAACATCAGAAATATCAACCCTGTCCTCCCCACCTATTTTGCTGAAATGCTTTTGCTTGAACCGGTATTTGTGATCTATATACCAGTTTGCAGCATATTTCTCAATGTCTGCCCTCAGACCTTCGTGGGGAGTCATATCAAAATACATCTGCAAATAATGAAAACAAATAGCTTAGTCTATATATATTTAAACACTGAATTGAATTATCAAAAACTTAACCTTTAAGTCAGGCCAGATAGTCGCCTTCAACTCTGCAGGTATCTTTCTCCAGCTCTTGTAGTTCTGAGGAAATTTGTCAACGAGGGTGCCAACCAGTGAAGCAAAGGTTGCCTGATTGGCACCTACAGGTTTGTACGTGTCATGCGTACCTTGCTCAAATTCAATTGTGAGCAAATTTCCTTGAGGATTTCTTTTGCGCATACCCTGAAGTGTAGTCTTCCCACGCTTGCCTTGTCCTGCAAATTCAATGGAATAAAATAAAAAACACAAGTAGGTTCATTTTAAAATATAATAGTATAAAAGAGGATTACCTCTCCCGCTACCACTGCCGCTGCCGGAGTCATCACTGACCTCGCACTGTCGTGGCGGCTGCCACGATCGATCATCATCGGGAGGACCACCACCAGGTGGACCACGACCATAGGTATCCCCACCGTGACCTCGTGCCACGTCTACCATCTGTTTTGAGTTGTACGGCGTAAGTCTCGGCTATGAACCAAAAACCTCACACCGTTAACAATACAAGCAGTGTAAAAGTTTGCATGTCGTGGTCCATTTGCCAAAGCAAATAACTGAGGACTAACACTAGATTCATTATTTACTCGCCGACGGTTAGATTTACTAACAAAAACATCATCTTCTAACAAAAAAATCTATTCTTAGCTTAAGTCTAGACATTAAATAACACTTAAATCTCTTAAACTATAAATCCGATACAAACATGTAAGACCCATATCCCGAAGGTCCCACTATAAATAAATTATAAGCATAGATAGTTCTTAAACTACAATTCATTAAATCAATGCAACAAAATTTTTAGAAACTCTCACTTATCAAATGCGTCCAAAAATTAGAAACCAATCATTTAAACGATTACTTTGTAAATGGAATGCCACTCTTAAAGTACTAGGTAACATTTTACCCAAGAATATGAAGGGTAATTCACCAGTAAGTTTGAATACCGTTTCCATGTTTTGGATTATCATTGTACGGTTATATTTGAGTAAATAGGTATTCCGACTCTTTTTAGGGGACCACTACACAGCAGCAAAAAGAATTAAAAAAATTGAAAGAAATCACAACAAATCAAAAGAAATAAAATACATAAAAATAAAATAAGTAACCACCTCATTTGGATAAAGCTAGTGACTGGTTTCTTAGCGCCTAAAAAAACTCACCACCTCTTATCGGTTTTGACAAAAAAGTAGCAGGTGTCGCCTTGGCAATCAAGAAGCGTTATGCTCGTTGCGCCTTGAATTAGCGCCTAGGCAAGCGCCTCAAGCGCTTTTAACAACACAAAGTGATGCAAGTATAGCTACACACACAAGCAATACACTTCCACAGTTCTTGTAACTTACAATTAATGAGCCAATCCTTGTTAAAACATATGGCAACCACATATAAATAACTTGTATTACTTGCAAAGGTTGACATAAAACTATAAAAGAAACACATTTTTCATGAATGTAGAACAGAAAATAGCATTACCCTTCACCAACTGAATTGTAGCAATAGAGGTGGCATACTGGCGTGTTATACCAAATTGACTGACCTCAACTCAAACTGTTAAAGTAAAGGTTTATTGCGCAGATCCACATACCCAACTATGTTTCATCATTATGTAGGGACTACATAAAGTGTACTTTAGTTCTTTGGAAGAAATAAAAAATAAGTGTTTAGTAGACGAAATCTCTTGGCTTATGTAAGATCAATAGGTTTATGTTTAGAACTAACTCAATGCGTGTTTCCTTAATCTTCTTCCCAATCATCCAAGTAATTATTTTATCCATCATTCCTATCCAAATAAATCATCCCTGCACCTACCCATAGACTCAGAACTAGTCTTCTACTTTTGGTATGTTTCATCAAAGGAAATTCAAGTCCTTCTCCACCACTAGGTTACTGTAAACTGTAAAGTCATCAACTTCCGTCCTATTACCTAAAATTTCACCAATTCTTCTTCACATCACAAGATTATGCACCATCCAGCTGATGTGAGAAGAAAACAAACGTACCTATGTGTTGAAGATGATTGAAATTGCATCTCTAAATCAGTAACTAAAACTTACTTCAACCTTGTATGAAAGTTAAAACAAGGATCAAAATTGAATAATTCTTAATACTGACTCTGACTATAGTTGTTTAACATGAATTCAACATAACCTAAATACCTAATCCATTTAGGGCATGATAAGAGAAACAAGTATGCATTATAGAGAGATTAGTACTGTACTATCTTCTTACATTTTCAGTGGTGTTATTAGCAAGAGGTGGCTTATACAGACTAAACACAAAGCCATAAAACAACATACACATATACATACACATCCTTTAACCCTAACTTTAAATTTGCAAACAAAAGCATCATCTTTTAACAAAAACATCATCTTCTACTTACTAGTGTTCAACAAATACATCATTCTAACTCTAATTTTAGATAATAATCATAATTTATTTTCAAATTAAAAAAAAAGTTCTTACGGTGGTATGTATGTAACGGTGGTGGAGTGGCGGTGGTGGTGACGGCAGACGACGGTGGAGGTGGTGGCGCTGGTGAGGCAGGGTGGTGGTGGAGCAAGTGGAGGTGGTGGATGGCGGTGATGGAGTAGGTGGCGGTGTGAAGACGGTCTCGGTCGTTGTGGAGCCGGTGGTGGCCGGTGAAGCGCTGAGCAGCAGGAGGAGGAGCGGCGGTCGGTCGGTCGGAGCGACGGTCGGTCGGAGGTCGGTCGGTCGTGTAGGTTTGGAAGATAGTGGGAAATGGGGACTGCATTCTGCGATCCCCTTTTTCACATAACTAAAACCTATTTGCAGCGACAATATCACCGCAAAAAACCAATATATCGCCGCAAATAACGAGGCGGGAAATTTCCCCCCAAATGCTGCTTTGGAAAATAAAAAAAAACAAAAAGTAAATTAAATATACCTTTTGCGACGAAACTATCGCCGCAAAAAGATAATAAAAATTAAATAATTAAATTAATTTAAAAAAAATATAAATTAAATTAAAATAAACCTTTTGCGACGAAAATATCGCCGCAATATAGTAAATTGACTGAAAAAGTCAAAAAGTAAATTATTTTGGTCGTGTAGCATCTTTTTTGCGACGAAACACGTGTCGCGGCAAAAGATTTAGTCGCAAAAAGCCTTTTTTCTTGTAGTGCATACATCGGAGAATAGACGTATTGTAACATGGAATTTACCGAGAAATCATTCAAAAGTTTTCTTAGGTCCTCAAATGTGACAATTACATGCAATTGTGATGCTAAGAGATCAACAAAGGCCTCTTTACCACGAATTATTGACTTTTAATATGTAACGAGGGCGCCTTTATCTACAATTGGTATCACCGGCCACGGTGTAAATGGGATCGACGCAACTCCCAAATGCAAAGATGTAACCCTTTTTCCGACCTCCAGAATCATCCACTCATACATCATCAAGAAGCATGGTGGAAGGATCCATGTTAACATATTTTTGATTCATTACTAGTAGCACAGTAACATACACAAAACAACGAGTAATCATAATTATGACAACCCTAGAACCGAGGTTAGGCAAAATCAATATTTTCTATAAAATAATAATAAATGCTTATATCTTATTAGAAGTTATTAAGATAATGTTATTAGGTTATATGAGTTTTTTCATGCTTAATTGAACATGCACATATGATATATGAACATGCATGCATGCATGAAAGTTTACATGTGCATGTATCTTTTTCATATGAATTTTATGATTATGGTATCTTACGTGTGTAGTTATCGAATTATAAGATTACGTGATTAGTCACTTGATTGATAAATGTCTTTCATTTACATTAAATGAATTAGAATCAAAACTTAATCAAATATTACCAAACAAGGTTACACCTAGAAACTTTGTATCAAACTAAAACCAAACAAATCTTAAAGACCGACATACTAACTAAAACACAACCATAAACCTTGTATCGGTTCATTAGGACTTTCACTAACCTAGATTAACAACTAAACCACTATTTAATCTTAGCATTAATGACCAAGTGAGTCATTAACCTACTTGGTCGACACCTAGCCTCATTAAGACACTAATTGTCCTTTAAACTATGACACATCTACCCTAAACTAACAACTAAGTATAGCTAAGACACCACTTCACCACCCTAGCAATAGACCTCATGATGAGAGACTCCACTACTACCTCTCGACCGCTGGAACCATTAACACCACACCCACAAACCACCACAACCGCCACTATCATCACTCTTGGCTCTCTCTCTCTCTCAGGTTGTTATCACCACCATCATAACCATCACTCCATAGTCGCAAACCACCACAACCAACACCATCTCTCTCGGCTCACTCTCTCGGCTCACTCTCTCCTATTCTCGGTTTTCAAGTCATCTAGAGTTCTTGAACTCACCATAATCTCTTGCTTCGATTTTAGGGGTTGTTTGACAATATCTGAATGATTAAGTGCTGAACCAATAAGTGGTCTGAACCATTAGGTGCTAAACCATTAAAAGGTCTGAACCATTAAGAGCTAGTATATCGCTTAACTATTCAATAGCAAATGTTTGACCAATTCAGATAAGAGGTCTTAATCGTTCAGTATTAGACCTCTTAACCATTCAACACTAGTACAATGCTTAACCATTCGGAAGCAAATGTCTTAACCATTCAGACATTTCGCGAAACAAATAGTCTGAACCATTAAGTGTTGAACCAATCAGATATTTGAACTATTAAGAGACTGATTAAAAGGCTGCCAAACAGCCCCTTACTATCATTACCATCTTTGTTCATCTTGCTTATGATCTAAGGACTATCATCATCAACCCGATTATCAAGAAATCTAGCAAAGCAAGTTATTTAGTTTCTTCATCAAAATAAGGTTAGATCTCCAAAACACATGACTAACAAGTTTAAAAGGTGGTATGTGTTTAAATAAACACATAAACAAACTCTTGAAGGTTAATCATCAAGAATATTTATACATGATTTTTATTTCAAAAATTAGTAAGAAATAAGATTTAAGAGTTAAAAACTTAAAAGTTTTATATACCAAGGTTTAAATAAAAAGATTACAAAATAAAAAGATTACAAAATTAAGAGTTAAAAACATTGGTATTCTTGATGAAATTAGATTAAGCACCTAAATGACTGTGATTCTAGGAATAAAATAAGAAACTTGTTAAAAGATATTAGAAATAATAATCTGTAGATTTTGATGTAATAATGTTAAGTAGATTAATTTTTATAAATAATTCAAGGAAAAGAAAGAAAATTATTATATAAAAGCTCTAGTCCTTGTAAAAAAATCTGGAAAAATTATATAATAACCCTTGTATCTTATAGAAGTTCCAGAGTAAATTTCATGATTAAATTCATTTTATGACTGAATTTTATATTTTAATATAATTTATAAATAAAAAATTGAAACAAATCGAAAAATAGTGGGTTAAATTATGATAAATTCATATAAATTATGATATTCAGAATAGAATAGTTTGTATAAATTTTGGAATTTTTAGATATACTTAACTATCTTAATTTATCTGAAAATTTTAAAAATCATAGTAAACCGATTGTTATGACTTAATAACCTGGAACTTTATGAGATAATATATACTTCAGAATAATTATTCTGAAAAATTTTGGAGATTTTAGAAAACCCATAGCTATTTTTGTTATTTTATATAAATTTTATATAAATTCTAGAAAATTATTAGTTGAAATTTTTATATGTTAATTTGAATTTTAAGATGTTACTTATGTTAAAATTTAGTAATATATGGATATCCATAGCTATTTTTTGAAATTATTATGATTAAAGAAATAAATGCTGAAAATTTTAAAGAAATAAGATTTATTTCTAATATATAATTATTTTATAGGTTTTGCTGAAATTAAGGTGAGATTCATAGCCCCATTTTATATTTATAAGTTTTGGGGGAAAAGCATATTGTTTTATGATTGATGCTAATATAAATAAGTTTTTTTGAGAAACCGTCTGGTAATATAGGTAGCGTTATTTAAGAAAATGTTTTCTGCACTAACAGGATAAGTGTTGTGATGTTATATTATCTGATTTTGTGATTTGTATTTGTGATAGTTATAAATCGTCTGGTATATAACTAGCTTTGGTTGTAATTTTATTTATGTTGCATCAAAATATTTTTGTTGACATTAAACCTATATTCTCAACAACATTATGTTAACTGTTTTAAGTATGTTTTTTCACGTAATTAAAATGACTAATAGTGTTATGTTTTCATTTGATGTGTACAACAGATAAGGTGGAGTAATAGGGAAGACATGTGTCAAAATAAGTGTAAATGTGTTTGAACCTAGCATAACACATATCCACTATACTAAAGAATAAGAAGCAATTATTAGTTACTTTTATATTTAGGTTACATTTTGAATATGTATTAGTCTTTATATAGATAAATTTTGTATGAATAATAAATGTAACCTGAATGTATATAAATTAAGTGATGTTATGTTAAAATTAGTTATTAAATTTGTTTTGTCTGTGATCAATGTGTTTTGAACCAAAGAGTCACACCCAAGCATTTCATGCTTCCGCGAGGATGTGACAGGTTGGTATCAGAGCCATTGATAACAAATCATCAATATGATATTTTTTTCTTTTTATGATTTTATATGATCATATTCATGCTTAGATGAAAACAAAACTTGAGATATATATTAATTCATATGTGAAAATTTTATGAATTCTATATGACTTACATGAGTTAAATTTGTAAGAATTTTTGCAGTATGAGTTCTGATAAATCTGATAGTTACTATAACAAAACTGATCATTCGGGTTATAGCAACCATAGAGACACAACACCTGATAAAGAGCCTCAGAACAAAATAGAAACACCTCAACCTGAAACCCGAATCCAAACCATGCCAAAGTTTTATGTCTGACATGCACCAGTAACTATAGGAGTTTATACAATCTAAACTCCCAGAAAAAGAGTACGACGTGCCAGGAAACTTCTCAATAGTGAAATCTAGGAACCAAAAAATCCGAACCCAGAAACTTTTTCTCCCATATCTGAAATAACACCCATAAATTAATCTGATGAATCTGAAACAAAAAAAAGAAGAAAGAAAGAGGCAAAGGTTAAAGAATGGCAAATAGAGGCAACCAACCAGATCCTCAAAAGGGTTAGGAAGATTCAATGAGAGGTTCGGGTAATTAAAATAGATGCTAAGGAAGGAAAGAAAAGAGACAAAAGCATCCTCACCAAATTATGGAAATGAGTTTGGGGAAACTAGAAATCTAGAAAAACTTTATGTATACTGTGGTAACTTTAAAAGTAAAAAAATAAGAATATATGCTGAATTATTCCATTTAACTTTATGACCACTAAATATTATAATTTCAGTAAAACTTACATATATCCTCTTGTCTTCTTAAGATATTAATACAATTAAAATATAGTGAACTAGGCTAGAAGAAGAAACTCCGCTAGTAAATACCACTACTAATGAGAATGAAAGAATTTTTTAAATTATGACCCAACAACTGGAAGCTGTAATACCCACCTTAGTAGCCCAATTACAAAAAGACCTTAATTTTGGAGGCATACCACCTGAAAATAAAGAACCAGAAAATGCTAATATAGGAGAACACCAGGAGAAGGAGATTGTAGATGGAGTTAGGAAAGGATGTTCCTATAAGACTTTCATGTCATGCAGACCCCGAGAGTTTGACGGGAAAGGTGGAGCAGTACAAGCTTTATGCTAGGTAGATGAAATGGAATAAATGCTGGATATTAGTAACCGTGCTGATAACCATAAAATCATGTTTGCTTCATATTTTCTCAAGGGAGAGGCACATTCTTGATGGAAAATGGAAGTTCAGACAAAAGGAAAGCACATTATGAATGGATTAAGCTAGGAAGAGTTTAGGAAACTGGTAATTGAAAAGTATTGCTCTTATAATGAAATAGAGAAAATACAAGCAGAATTTTTGGCATTAGAAATGAAAATGCAGCACATCGACAGTATACTGATAGGTACATTGAACTTAATAGGTTATAACGCCCGGAATAAAGTCGAAACGAGCCAATTAATAAAAATGGGCATAGCCGGATTATTTAAAAAAATATGCGGGAAATGGAGTATGGACCGAGTAGACCTCGCGGGTTATGTGTTCGGAGAGTTTAAGGTCTTGGGAACGCCGGGTATATATAAACGAATCAGCTTGAGCCACTCTCATTTGCAACTCAACACCAACTTCTAGAGAGAGAGAGTAGAGAGAGAAAATGGAGAGAAAGTGGTGATTTAAGGCTCGGTTGATCAAGAGATTGAAGATCGGTGTTCGTGGACATCCAAACAACAAGAAAAGACCAAGAATCTAGGTAAGAAACACCGTTTAATCGTTTCTTTGAGGGTAAACCCGGATCTAAGGCTTGGGTTTTTGAAAGTGGCAAAGAATCACCCAAAACTCATGTTTTTGTGTAAAAAAACATGTAAGAAGATTAGATATAGCTTATTGGGTGATAAACCAAGGTTTTGGGTGTAAAATATTGAAGTTTTGGGTCAAAAATGGGTTGGTTCGTAATTTTCAGCCCGTTCTACGAAACGGGGTGTTCATCCAGCGAAATTATGTAGTCATGCAGCGAAATTATGTAGTCATGCAGCGAAACTATGAAGACTTTCTAGAAATTGTAGTTTCGCAGATAGTTTCGTAGAAATGGTTTGCAACAAAAGTTAGGTAAAACTGGCAGCGAAGATGCCAGCAAAACTGCTGGCGAAACTAGCAGCGAAACTGCTTGCGAAACTAGCAGCGAAACTGCTGGCGAAACTAGCAGCGACACTGCTGATCATGCAACGAAACTAGTAGCGAAATTAGGCAGAAATTAACTCCTTTGAGTGTTAACTTATCTGCAGGCTGCGTAGTGTGACCCTTGCTTAGAAAGCTTGATTGAGATGCTGCTCATCGAGTCCCGGGGAGTTCTGGATCCCCTATTTTAAAGGTTTTTCAACTTGTTTGGGGCTGGAAATGTATACTAAATATACGACTTAAATGACCAAGATTTTTAAGAGGTTTTAACTGGAAGATCGATTTTCTTACATTCTATGATGACTTGTACATGTTGTGCATGTACTTGTGTATGTGAATGAACGGTGCATGATGTATGTTATGTTATGATGATGTATGACGATGCTATGCTTATGTATGATGTGTTTCCTTATGTTCCTTATTGCGTATTATGATGTGACCTTACGTGGTGTGATTATAATAATGAACGTAAAATATTATCTTAACAAAGCAAAAGATTTAAGATAATGAAAGTGAAACATAATGAATGAATGAAAGTCTTACAAGCAAATGAAAGGAGGTTCACAACTCATTGAGAGTTGTTAGCTCAACTATGTGCCTACAGCGTGCGATCTTGGCTGGTTTACACACAGGGGGAGTTAGTATGACTACTCCATACGTGCGATATGTGCTATATGTGCGATATGTGCGATATGGGATCCTTGTCTCTTAACCCTATATGATATGGCTTTGTGCTGAAGAGAGGGGGGTTAAGCATATGACAGGATCTAGACAGAAGTGAAAAGATAATAAATGTACGAAAAGTGCGGTAAGTAGAAACGTGCGATATGTACGAAATGAATGATGATGGAAGATAATAATTATTACCTTGATGTACGTATGATGTGTGATCATGTATGATAGTAAAGAAAATGTTTTAACGAATGAAAGGTAATATAATGTTTTTTGTAAAACTAGAACTCACTCAGCAACGCTGACTTTTATGTGTTTCCAGTTGGCAGGTAAATGTTGCTGAGGATGGCACGGGGCAGCTACTTGGCGTTTTTGGATGACATCCATAATTTAAATTATGATGTTTTGCATTGTAATGGGAACAAACAATATTTTGTAACGATTATGAAGGTTGTATTATTTCACAAAAGCAATGAATGAAATGATTTTAATATATTCTGCTGTGTTGTTTTAGTACCGCCTAAATATATGTTTTATGTTTTATGTGCGATGATTGACCAGCTGTAAGCGTCCCGGGAACGGGGCCTTACAAGTTAGTATTAGAGCCAAAGTTTAAGTGAAACGGGTTAAAACTTTCAAGATGAACCTAAACTTAAACTGAGAATGGGATAAAAGGAAAGGGATGTCAGTCCGAGTAGCTACGTGCCATGAGGTATTTTCTTTAATGATAATCGGTATTACATGCGCATGTTATGTGGTTTATGTGCCTTTGGTAGATTTAGATACTGATGTAGTCAGGATAGGAAATACTTGGGGTATGAAGAGTAAAGTAAGTGACTAATCACAACTAGCCACTGTAATTAGGGGCTTACTATACTTGACATAAAAACTAAGCTATTCCCTTGAATAACTGTGTTAGTGTTTGAATCTTATAGCGTGTTAGAGGATGGCTGGTAGTAGATCTTCGAAGGCTTCTCGAGGTGGAGGTCGTGGTGGATGTGGTGCTGGACCACGGGTCATGAGAGGAAGGCCTAGAGCTGAAGAAGTGGCTCACGAAGAGCCTGAGAACCCTGTGGTGACTGTGGTGGAAGAGGTTCGCCAGGTCATGCAGACAATTTTACCGTCTGTAGTGACTAAAGTAATAAAGGTTGTAAGAGAAGGAGAAAGGAAGGAGATGAACAGGTCCTCAGGAGGGAGAGAGCAACCGGAGACTGAGACGGTAGTCTTTTTCCTAGCTCAAGTTATGCCTGTTTTAAAATACCGTTGCCGTACAACTTTGACTTATCCTAGCTTGACTTCTCGAGCTCCAATTATCATCCCGTTTCTTTCCATTTCTTTGTATTCTTCACGTTTAACCTACAAACACAATATAATTGCAAAGTAACTCTATTTCTCATACATTTACACGTAAAACCGGAAATAAAGCTGTTAAACGTTGAACTTTCACCACCCGATCACAATCCCCACACTTACCTTTTGCTTGTCCTCAAGCAAAGCTCAATTGTAATTTACAAAACCATCATTGAAGATATATCTCACTAGTCACCTATTAAATACTAATTAAGGTCTAAGGTCATGCCCTCATTCACACGACTTACATTGTCTAATATATTTACATTCTAGCAAATCAAGTATAAACAAAATAAGACATCACCCAACTAATATTAACATGCTTTTGATTTCTAATCTCATGTACACACCTCTCATAATAATTCACTCTTCTCGGTTTTATATCTGGACTAGTAAAAGATATACTAGTGTAATCACACAATAATCCAATATACCACATTGTCCACATAAGCTTATATGGGGATCACACCTCCACCATTTGCATAGATCTTGCACACATCTAAAGGACTTATGGGTTTTTAGGCTGAGTTAAAAGTACGAGATTTTTTACTTTTAAAAGTGGCTAACACACATAGAGTTATACCCCAAACCATTAAACCATACTTATCAACATGACTCACAGAGCTAAATCACTTTGATCATTTTGAACCACTACTTTTTATTCTTTTTTCTCTTCTTTTTTTCATTATTTTTCAATTTCTTTTTCATAGTATAAGCTTGACTTCGGATGCTCTATTACTTTGAATGGCTTAACAGTCGGTTATCAACTAACAACTTGGGATTTTATGTGTTGGGTTTAACAAAAGAATGGTTTAAGGCTCAACATGGCTACTAAGGGGTAAGATGGATGACTATAACAACCGTTTAACAAGTAACTAGGTTTCTAAATTGCCTTTGTTATTTATGTGCAACATCTTGCTTATAGTCTTGATATGCATCAAATAATACAAATTCTGCTACAAAAGTAGTATATGGCCTACCCTCAACAAATGAACATATATATATATATATATAATGTGTTTGAAGTCATAGGCTCAAAATCTCACCAAGTACGAATTTAGGCTACCGATGTGCACATGAGTTTATTATATCAAAAGCTCGTTAACATTAACCAGACATCGATTACATTTTCAGAAACAACCTGCTAGAAAAACTTTATCTCTCAACTTAAAGAATATGAACATGACCTAGGATCTACACTAATATTTTAATAAGCAACAAGCTAGTGATTTATATTGAAAATTCTAGCTTCATAAATACACTAAACTTTACTTGAAAACTTTTTGTAAAAATTAACATTTGACAGAATGGTTTTTGAAAAATTTTGAAAATTTTTACCTTAATTCTGCATAACTCCCCTCATCCCCACACTTGAGATGTACATTGCCCCAATGTACTAAATAAATATTACTATTGGTGTGGAAACAAGATAATTTTAAGATCAGACCCAATCTTATCATTTTCACAAACCATTTACAATCAGTCGGGGAACTACCATCAATAACCGAAAATTAAAACTAACTACAAATTAACTATTTCTAACGATTCAGAAGGGAAACAAATGCACCTGAATCATCGATTCCTTAAAAAAACGTAATTAATCATGTAATCCGGATGAAATTCATGTTCTTGATGTTGGAAGAGCTTGATAATGATCCTAGAATGCTAATTTTTGTTCAAGATTGCTGTGTGAAAAGTTCAAATTCGTATTAGGGTTTTCCCCCTTTAAAACCCCTCAAATTAGGTTAAAATCCAAAAAACGCGGCAATCAGCGTCGGTGGCGCCACCAGTGGCGTCGGTGGTGCCACCAGTGGCGTCGGCGGCGCCACCAGCGCCATCTGGGCTGAAAGTTACTGACCAACGGTGGCTCTGACGGTGTTTCTGACGGTAGCGGCATCAGTGGCGGTGGTCATGGCATCGGTAGAGCCACCGTCACACCCTAATCTTGACAGCGCAATCGTCGAGATGTGAGGGTTAAGATTGTTCACAGCCACATAACGCTATATTTAAATGTAAATATTAAAATTGTAAGTTTCAAAAGGCATTACAAACATAAGTCTCAAATATGAAATAAGTTCAAATATAACATAACAAAGCATAATTCTTTTATTCCATTAAATAGGTCAAATCCTAGATTATTGCAAGCTTCAAAAGATCACTCTAAACTTGGGCATGACCTGAAACATGATAAAAGTAAAAGGTCAACTAAAAATAGTTGGTGAGTTTCCAAGGTTTTCATACATAATATGATAAGATTACAAGTAGCAATTCACGTCATAGGTTATAAGTTAGCAAGGTTATAGAACACATATCGTTACAACCAAACCTCGACTTGATTACAAGTATATATGATTGGCTAAGTGTATTTGGTTCCCAATAGGCTTGTCAGGCCCAAAGATCTAAGACGTCACCAGGCTAGCAATAGTTAATGATTGTAAACAAACTATGTATCTCATATAATCACTTACAACACACAAATAACCATGACAAAATATAAAGATGAATTGCAAGTGCTTTACAAGTCTCAAACGTTTATAAGTGTATGATGTATAAGTATCATGCTTCACCCCAAAGTAGTGTGAAAATCATAAAAAGGGGCAAGGAAACTCACATGACGTATAAGTATATAAGATGATTATAAGAATTAACGATGCTCCAACGGATTCTTTTACAAAGCACCTAAACGTACATATTACAAGATTTAAGGTTAATAATAGGATTAACATTTTAACGTGAATTAGGGTTTCAATAAGAATTTGGGGTTTTTGCAGGATCGTGTATTGGTCACTCAACAGATGGTTTTTCTCTCAAACTCACCTTGAACAACACTCAGCAAGAGTCTATGAAGAGTTGATCACAATATAACAAGTAATAAGCAGTAAATAAACACAGAATGTAAATTTTCAAGGTACTTTTATATATTGCTTCTCAACTCAAAGGATTACAAGACTCTTGGACTCAAATCGATTTCTAATGAGTTACATGGAGAAGATATATATACTACTACCTACAGCCGGATATACTTTGATACCAGCTGGAAACCTCTAACCTGACATCTATACTACAAGACTCTAGGTGAGGTCTTTCAGACATTTTGCCTGAGAGTTGGTAGTCAGGACATGTCCCTGACTTACCTTTTGTCACCAACTAAAGTTGGTAACATGTACTATCATAAAAAGGTGAACAATAGAATAAAGTATGGTCAACAACATGGCTCTTTAGGAAGATGCCATGCTGTATCAGAGGTCTGCAGCGGACTGTCAGGGACCATACTTATATCTACTGGACATAGCAATGTCTTCCGAAGGATAAAATGCTTCAGAAGAATAACCTCTTCCGAAACCACTTATACTTCGGAAGACTGCTTCTTCCGAGGCTTGGAGTCTTCTTTGTCTTCGGAAGCAGACTTTGTCTTCAGCTCTTTCATTAGACTTTGTCTTTGGAAGCTCAGACTTTGTCTATGGAAGCTCAGACTTTGTCTTCAGCTCTTTCATCAGACTTTGTCTTCGGAAGCTCAGACTTTGCCTTCAGCTCTTTCATCAGACTTTGTCTTCGGAAGATAGTCTTCAGCTGTTGGCTTCAGCTGTTGTCTTCAGCTATTGACTTCAGCTATTGCCTTCAGCTGTTGACTTCAGCTGTTGCCTTCAGCTGATATCTTCAGCTGATGTTCTTCAGACTCTTGGAAGATCTCATGCTTAGCTTTGGAAGCCCTTGAATGTAGCATCAAAATGACTATGTGAAGTGGTTTTGGTTGCACCAGCCTTATCATGACCCAACAAGCTCCCCCTAGGCTGATGCTACCAAAACTTCACTTCCCTCTTCTTCTCAAAACTCTCAGCACCATGGATAGTAAGTGTTTATCAGTTTCTTCATTCTTTCTTGATGTGGTACTGAGAAGTTTGTACAAATCCTTGGTAGACAAAACCTCCACTCTGTCACCTTGGATTATGTGTACCCTTTGTTGTGGCCCTCTGAAAAGAGTTAGTTGATGGGAACTATAGTCATATTCCCATCTAACTATTGATTCCAATTTTGGACCTTCCACCATCTGTAGAAAGGCTGTGCCTTTGGTGGTTGGTCTTTCCTTGTCTTCGGTCTTTTCAACTTCAACTCTTCTTCAATCTTGGCTCTTGTATTAAGTTCAGCAAAGTGGAGACCGCTGATATGATTCCTGATGTGTGCAGCAGTCTCAGAGTTGGAGGGATTGGAGAATGGCTTCTCTGCAAGCTCAGCAATGTCAAATCTTCTGAGATGCAATAGAGAAGTGGCATTAAGCCTGGTGGTTTCACCATTCTCTCTTTCCACAACAAAGTTGTGAGAAGGTTCATCGAACCTCCACTGGATTATAGCTTTCCTAGGTCCAGGAGATTGACTAGAAATCCTGTCCTCTTTCCTTGTATCCAGTAGAGTCACCAGTTTCCTTCTTAGTCTCTTCTCTTAGCATTGAGGGTATCAGAGTTGAGACCAAGAAGTCTTGCAGCCTGGCCCAAAGTATCTCTAGGCAACTCAAGAAATTGGCCTAGGGTGAGGGAGCTTGAGGAGTTATCAACATAGGTGATGTTGATAAGTTCTCCCTCACAGGAGATGCTGCTCATAGTGGTGCAGTTGATGAGCCTAGTCTTGAACTCCTTTATCTCCTCATAGGAGAGATGTTGAGAAGGCTGAGGGGATGATCTTGGTTTCTGTTGGGTAGGTTTAGGTTTAGTGGTTTTGGGTTGTGTTTTGGGTTTTAGGATGGGAAGTTTATGTGGTTGAGGTGATGTGGTGGGTTTGGGTAGAGTTGTGGGTTCAGGGGTGAAGGTTTCATCAGTGGGTTCGGTTTTGATGGGAAATGGGATTGGTTCTTCTGGTGTGGGTTGTGGTTTAGCGGTTGGCTGTGGTTGAGTGGCTGGGGTGAAGACCATTCCCTGTCCCCTCCTGTACATCTCTTTCCTTTTCCCCATACGGATGTCAGCTTTTATTTCACTGACTATCCGCTGGAGTGTCCTTTCGGACATAGGTCCCACCTGCCTACCAGAGAAGCCATGAGCCCAGAGATAGTCTTTCATCCAGACTTTGTCATTGGATTTCTTGGTGGCAGTGACCCCCTTTTCTTCCTCCCTCCGCTTCCTCTCCTTCAACTTCTCCCTGGCAGCTTTCTTCCTTTCCTTCTCCATTTGATCCTGCTCTTTGTTGTGGAGTAGCAGGATCATGTCATCATCAAGTGGAGACAGTTTCGGAAGACTAAATCCTCTTGAGAGTAGGAATTTAATCCTAGCCTCTCTCAGCTGCAGGGCTGCTTCCCTTTGTTCTTTTTCTTCCTTCTCCAAGGCCAACCTGGCTTCTTCTTCTTGCCTTAGCCTGGTTGACCTCTCCAAAGTCACTAACTCCTCTAGTGGTAGCAGGAGTACTTCCTCATTGGCAGCTCCTAAGCTGATGAGCTGGTCAATGAGTGCTGTCCTTCTCTTAGTGTTGATTTCCTTCTGATTAGCTGCAGCTGGCTTAGAACTAGCCACTAGCAGCTTCTCAGCAGGAAACCTACCTTTCTTCTTGAGCTTTTCAATCCTTTCCTCTTCCTGAAGCTCTTCCGCAGTCAATTTCCTTTTGCCTTTGTCTTTGGCAGAGCTTGACTGTGGTGGTTCTTGGATAGAGGGTTCAGATTGAGAGAGAGGTTCAGTTGGTGTTTGGGATGGAGGTATATCAGAGATGTCCTCCCTACTCATCTCAGATGCTATTTCAACAATAACATCTGTGATGGTCAGTTCCTCAGACATTTGGAACAAACCTTCCGCAGCTTCCATCTCTGCTTCGGAAGACTTGTCTTGTTCTTCCGAAGTTTCAACTTTAGCTTCGGATGTTTTAGCCTGAGCTTCAGAAGAAGAGGCTGCTGCAAGTTCTGTCCCAACTATTTCAGTTGCTGGGCCATCAGTCCCCATTTCCCCTTCGAAGTTAATCTCAGGTTCTATGTGGGCCTTAGGTTGACCAACTTCTTTCACGGTGGTAGAAGGTGCAGTCAGTCTTTGAAGCTCCTCAGCCCCAAAGTATATGAGTGTTGTGTCAGGGCTGGGTTGTTCTAAGGAAGATCTCAATACAAACTTTGTGAAAAGTCTGTAGAGATCATGAAGCATCTGTGAGTCAATCTTCAAAGTTGATTGAGATGACTCAGGTAGTGTGATGAGTTGGGAAGTAAAGGACTGGGTCTGTGGTTCCTCAGATGTTTGTCTCTGAACTTTCTCCCCCTTTTTGGTAGCATCATCTTGAGAGCTAGATGAGCTAGAGGAAGAAGTCAATGAGACTTGAATAGGTACATGCCTAACAGACCTCTCCGTCTGTTTCTCAGCTAGTTTAGCCTTGAGATTGTCAATCTCAAGTTGCTGAGTGGCTGTCCTTGTCTCTAAGATCCTCACCTGAGATTCCAGGTTTGATACCTTAGAGAGCAAGTACTGAAGTGTGAGTTGCATACTTCCCTCATCTTCATGTGAAGAATCACGGGGAGATGAGATAACATACCTAGTATGTTCAGTCTCACCACCAGATGTGGCTTCTTGGCACCCTGGATACCTTTGCTCAAAGTAATCTCTTTCAGAGATGTCAATGGGCAAAGTTGCCGTAGACTCAGTCCTAATGATGTTACCACTGTCCTGAGAGCTCAATGAAAGACTCTGAGTAGTGGCAGCTGAGCCTACATGAGGCCCCTCACATCAGTGGGACTCACCTCAGTAGCTGGCTGCTGATGGGGGCTAGAGACAAGGGATCTCTCTTGGCTCTGTTGATCTTTAAGAGGGTGTTGTAGATCAACTTCATGGCCATGGAGAGATGTTATCTCTTCATCAGTACAGAGTAAAAGGTCAGTGAAAGATAAGGAGGTTAAACCTACTTACCCGGGACCTAGATCAATGTCTACAGGCATTGAGCCTATGGTGGGGCTGTCCCTGTGGGCTTAAGGCTTGGGGTTCGGGCTCTTGGGTTTGAGACTGAGGAGGCTCAAAACCCACATTGAGGTCAATAGTGAAGGAAGGTGTGACCTCGGACTGAGTGGGAGCCCATGATTCCACTCTAGCCCTTTTGGTTTGAACTGGAGGAGCTTGTTCAATCAGAGTAGATTAAACAAGGGTTTGTTTGGGGTGTCTCTGGTATGTAATTTTGATGGGTAAAGAAGGTGTGGGGACATTTGTGGTGGAGGTTGCTGGTGTGGGTTCATCACCTGTGGGGATAACAGGGATGTCACCAGGAGCTATGCGCTCAGTCATCTCTGGAGGTAATGGAGTGTACCTTCCAGTGAAGTTGATGGACATCTTCTTTAATGTTTTGAAGATGGTAGGCCTCACTTGGGGAACAGTAAGAGCAGCTGCACAGACAAGCTTGCTCAGTTCCAGCTCACAGTTGATTATGTGTTGAATGAATCTGGGATACATGAAGAATGTATCCCTTCTCAGATTGCCGATTAGGTTGGTCAACACAAATCGTGAGTAGTTGAAGCGTAGACCTTTCACCAACCCATGAACTAGGCATCCCAGTTCATATGGGATTTGATCCCATCCCCCTGACTTGTTGGATAAGCAGTGCAGGACAATGTGCAGCAGGAACTTCCATTGGTATGAGAAGTTGAACTTGTAGATGGTTGACCTGCTCACATCCCAACCATATCCCATGAGGATGTAGGTGCTATCCAAGTCTTCTTTGGGAAACTCAGTAGGAGCCCCATCTTCATGAAGCTCGAGATGCTCCCTGATGAGTTGTTCAGTGATGACCAACTCCTGGCCACAAATGCGGGTTCTCAGGACGCGAACCCCATTCAGAACTTCAGTTTGACCGTTACTCCAGAATTCGGACATGTGGTTGGAGTAGACGGTGGGGTTAACAGTTAGCGCCTTGAGGTAGGTGGATTCAGTAAGAAAGGTGATGATTTAGGTAAAGTCAGCATCTCTTGACGAATCAAGCAATGCGACTTGGTTGTGCTGAAGGTTTAGCGCCATTGCAGAGAAAGTAAGCTTGAATTTGGGTGAAATTGCAGGTTTGACAGTGAAGGGAATAGTTAGGGCAGTAAATTGGTAAAAGAAGATGAAATTGATCAGTCAAGAATATTTAAAGGGGATGAATTGTGGTAGTGGCGGTAATAGGGTAATTGTTTGAGGTTTACTGTGGGTGGTATGGTGGTTTTCGGCTGAGAAATGAGAGTGGCGGCAAGGGATAATTTTAAATAATCTGACCATCATGAGCAAAATCTTTACCTTTTACAGAGTGGGCCCAAAAGATATCCGTTACATAGTAAAACCTTGACTTCCAAATGTAAAACATTTCCGAAGGTAATTGTCTTCCGAAGGCAATTTCTCTTCCGAAGCAAGGCATTGCTTCCGAAGGTAAAATTGTCTTTCCGAATGGAGAGTTATATAAGCTTCGGAAGTAGATCTGATGTAAAATCAACGCTTCTTCCAAGACCAAAAACTCTTCCGAGAAGAAAATTTCCATTGAGGAATTTGGCTTCGGAAGATATTCAAGAATATCTTCCGAGAGTTAATTCCTCTTCGGAAGGAATTTACACTTGGAATAATTTAAAGATCTTTTGTAACAGGGCTTAAATTGTATTGACACAAGACATTACACATTTTAGAAAGCTTTTCAAAAGAGGTAGTTAATCAATGTTTATCATCCCAATAGCTGATACGAGATACTTAAATCTTTGTTCATCAAATGCCTTTGTGAACAAATCAGCATATTGTTCATTTGAGTCAACTTTGATTAACTTTATCAGATGTTTCTCATGAATATCTCTAATGAAATGATACCTGATATCAATGTGCTTTGTCTTGGAGTGCTTCACCGGATTCTCAGTAATGGAGATAGCACTATTGTTGTCAATATGGATAGGAGTAGTCATGAAGTTGAATCCATAGTCTAACATCTGATTTTGAATCCATAGCAGTTGAGCACAACAGCTAGTAGCAGCAATATATTCAGCTTCAGCAGTTGATGTAGAGACACAGGATTGTTTCTTGCATTGCCATGAGATGATCCTTCCACCAAGAAATTGACATCCTCCTGATGTTGATTTCTTGTCAATGTTGCAGCCACCATAGTCACTGTCAGAGTATCCATAGAGATTGAAATCACTATTTCTTGGATACCAGAGACCTAGTTTAGGTGCTCCTTTGAGGTATCTGAGGATTCTCTTTGCAGCAGCTAGGTGAGACACTTGGGAGCAGCCTGATATCTTGCACAAATGCATGTGGCAAACATGATATCTGGTCTACTAGCAGTGAGATACATCAGAGAACCAATGATTGCTCTATACTGATGTTGATCAGTATCCTCCCCCTCAAGATCAGGGCAAAGATTATGGTTTCTGGGTATGGGTGTCTTGGCTGGTTTACAGTCCTTCATTTCAAATCTTTCTAAGATGTCTGAGACATACTTAGATTGACTTATGAAGAACCCTTCCTTCATCTGTTTCACCTGAATTCCAAGGAAAAAGTCCATTTTTCCCATGGAGCTCATTTCAAATTTCTACTTCATAATGCTCTCAAAGTCCTTGCACATTTGGTCATTTGAAGAACCAAATATGATGTCATCAACATAGACTTGTACAAGCAAAATGTCTTCTCCAGACTTCCTAATGAAGAGAGTCTTGTCAATGGTACCTCTAGTGTATCCATTCTTCAGTAGAAACTGAGACAAGGTCTCATACCACAGCTTAGGTGCTTGGTGCAGCCCATATAGAGCTTTATCCAGTTTGCACACATAGTTGGGGTGCTGTGGGTCTTCAAATCCTGGAGGTTGACATACATAGATTTCCCTATCTATATCCCCATATAGAAAAGCACACTTGACATCAAGTTGGTAGACTGTGAAGTTCTTGGATGCAGCATAAGCAAAGAAGATCCTAACTGCCTCAAGTCTTGCAACAGGTGCAAAGACATCAGTATAATCAATTCCTTCCTCCTGGGTGTACCCTTGAACTACTAGTCTTGCCTTGTTCTTGATAATCAAGCCTCTATCATCTTTCTTGTTTCTGAACACCCATTTAGTGCCTATGGGTACTTGACCAGATGGTAGTGGGCATAGCTTCCAGACCTTTTGTCTTCTGAATTGAAGCAGCTCCTCCTGCATCGATTCAACCCAACTACTATCCTTTAAGGCATCTTCCACCTTCTTGGGTTCCATCTGAGACAAGAAGCATGAGTACAAGCAGACATTCCATGATGAGTTTGTCCTCTTGTTCTCACCCCCTCAGAGACATTCCCTATGATGTTCTCAGTTGGATGAGTGTTATGAATCCTAAGATGAGGAATCACTTCCAATTGAAGAGATAAGTCTAGATTGGACATATTCTGATCAGGAACTGGATCACTCTGTCCAGCTGCTGTTTCAAAGTTATTCAATGAGGACTGATTGAATGATTGAGAAACATCATCAATGGTTGGTTGTGAAGTAGTATTAACAGTTGCCTGTTCCTTCAAAATACTACTTCCCTTAACCTGGTGTTGTAATGGATCACCTGAAGAGCTTTGGGGTTCATCAGGTGATTCACTTGTTAAAGCTTCACTATTCCTGGAGATAGTTACACTATCAGATCTGTGAATGGTTGAAGCTTGTTGCCTTTCAGCTCTTGGAGAATTTGGAAGAGGTCTGGGAAGCTCAAATAGTTGATCTGCATCAGCATCAGCATCACCTTGAGCACCTATTCCAGCTGAAACATTCTCACAAGATTGTTTAGAATAGTTTGGAAACAATTCTAAATCAAAGATATAATCAGGTCCATTCCCCCTAACACAAGGAGTGTGCTCATTAAAAACTATATTGGATGACTCCTCAAATTGTTGATTCTTGATGTTGTATACTCTATAAGCTTTGGAGCTAGAAGAGTATCCAACAAAGATAGCATCATCCGACTTCTCAGCAAACTTTGCTAAGTTGTCCTTTGTGTTAAGTATGGTACACCTGCAGCCAAAGGACCTTAGAAAGCCAATGAACGGTGGCCTCTTGTTCCATAACTCATAAGGGGTTTTTCCATGGGGCTTAACTACAAGAACCCTGTTCTGCACATAGCATGCAGTGCTAATTGCCTCTGCCCAGAATGTTAAAGGCAGCTTTGAATCAGCTAACATGGTCCGAGCAGCCTCAATAAGTGTCCTATTCCTCATCTCAGCAACACCGTTTTGTTGAGGAGTTCTGGGAGCACTATATTGTCTGGCAATCCCTTTTGAGTCACAGAATGAGTGAAGAACAAAGTTCTTAAACTCAGTCCCTTGATCACTTCTAATAATCTTAACCTTGTGATCAATTTGATTCTCTATTTTAAGAATAAAAGATTTTAGCGTTTCAGCAGTTTCAGCTTTACTTCTTAAAAAGAATACCCATGTAAATCTTGTAAAATCATCAACAATCACAAGGCAGTATGATTTCCTTCCAATGCTCATTATACTTGTGGGACCAAAGAGATCCATGTGCAATAAGTGCAATGGAGTAGTGATAGAGTTAACACATTTGGATTTATGAGATGATCTGTGTTGTTTCCCTTTCAGGCATGCAACACAGTTATCTTTACAGAAAAATTCCTTTTTAGGCAACCCATGTACCAAGTTATTTTTAGCCAATTTATTCATTGTTTTAAAATTCACATGACACATGCGTTTATGCCATAGTGTTGACTCATCACTATCAGCTTTGAAAAGAAAGCATGATACTTCACCCATAGGAGAAGCATTGTTCATATTCAGCTTGTACATATCCCCTTTCCTGGGAGATCTAAGAAGCACCAATTCCGGAGGAATTATCATCCCTGGTTTGAGGATAATGCACTCATGTTCTGTGAAAAGCATCAGATGCTTCTGGTCACAGAATTGAGAAACACTTAATAGATCGTGTTCAAGCTGTTTGACAAAGTGAACTTTGTCAATGTTTATTCTGCCATTGGATATACTTCCTCTACCAGAAATATATCCTCCGGCCTCACCTCCAATTGGACAGACCTCCATCAAAGTTCTGGAATTATTGAAGGAGAGATCTGTTCCCTGTCATGTGCCTGGAGCATCCACTATCTACAATCCAGACATTGTTGTTATTGTCAAATGGATGTCCCTACACATAAGATGAGATGGTTAGTTTTGTTTGGAAGCCCAAGCCATGCTGGTCTTGGGTTCTTCCAAAGATAATGACATAATTGAACCAAAAGATATGCATTGGGGTTCAATAGAGGTCGTTGAAGAAGAGGTTTGGGCTGCAGCATCTTCCTTGATCTTCCAATCCATCCCTTGGTTGATCTTTGAGGATGAGCTTGTTGAAGCTTTTGCAGCATGGTCTTCTTCCGAAGCTTCTTTCTTTTCGAAAAAGCCTTCACCACCTTTTCTTCCGAAGTAGTCTTCTTCTGAGATGGTTTCAAGGGAGCCTTCTTGTTCTTCCAACCCGTAGAAGCTTTGGCTTCCGAAGCCATTTTCCCTTCGGAAGAAGTACTTTCTTCCGAAAGCAACTTGGCTTCTGAGACCAATTTTCCCTTTTTCATCATTTGGACCGTTTGAAATGGTCCAACTAAGAAACCTTCCCTGACTCCTTCTTTTCTAACATTATTTGCATAATGTGTGCTTGCTGGATTGTAGTAACAATCTTTAGCCATGTGGTTGTGCAGACCACACATTATGCATGTAATGTTAGTCTTCTAGGAACTTGTAGATTGCTGTTTCTTGGATTTCTTCTCTTCATCAGCAACTTTCCCTTTCAACTTCTGAACCTTTGGTAGGATAGGAGTGCTGGTACTACACTCCTTTCCTGAATCAGAAGTACCTACCACTTGGAATCCGGTAGAAATGAAGACACCCTTTTGCTTTGGGTCAATCTTAAGCTTGGACTCTGCAACCTTCTTGGCAGTCCTTCTAGCAGCTTTAGCTCTACTTATTCTTGCCTTGGTGGTTAGGATTTGGTCTTCATAGGTGGAGATGAGTGTATCCTCCTGTTTCTCCCCTGTGGTGGCCACTATTGTTGCCTCATCCTCTAGTTTCAATGGAGAAGGGTCAGCAGTTGGAACCTCTTGCTCTTCAGTAGCATATCTAGGTAGTCTAATAGACTCATAAGAGTGTGGTGGAGCTATTTCATTGGTTCCCAACCCTTCTTTGTTTTGATAAAACATTTTGGAATGAGAGGATGATGCAAGAATAGTTAGGAAGTTTTGCTCAGTAATAGCTTGCTTCCTGGCCTGAGCCTCAGCAGTGACCAACTGGGCTTGAACTTCAGATAGTTTGGATATCAGATCTTTAATTTGAGTCTTATAGTTGGTCTTTTCATGTTTTAAAAGAGACATAGTTTTCTCTAACTCTTCAGTTTTCCTTTGATAGTCAGATTCAGCTCTTTTAAAATCAGATTTTAACACATTTAAAGACTCAACCTCAGATCTGATTTCCAAAATGTAATCCTTTTAGAGTTTAACTTTAGCAATACATGCAGCAGTACAAAGATGTTCATATACCTGATCATCATCTGTTCCGGCCATGAGTGCTTGAGCGGGAGTCACATCCTGTACCATGAAGCTCCAGTCAAATTCTTGAGCTACTGCAGCTGTTTCAGTTGACTTCTCTTCATGCTTTGAAGCAGTGGGATATGTGGAGGCCTGTGGGGTTCCCGGGTTGTTCTTGGGAGCCTTGCATTCCCTAGCAAAGTGACCTAGTTGGTTGCAGTTGTAACACTTTGCTTTGCTCTTATCAAACCTAAACTTGCTGTTGGCTGGGTTTTGAGGGAACTGCCTTCCAGTTCTCTTGAAGAACTTCTTCGCTCTGTAAGTTAAAAGAGCCATCTGTTGGACAATGTCCACATACTCCACATCATCTGGACTGAAGCACTCAAGATCATCAAAGCAATATTGAAAATCACCAGAGTGTCCACTTCCAGAGACAAAGGCACAACTATCCTGAAAGGAGTTGTGTTGAACCTTTCAAGACTTTGGAGTCTCAGGTAGAGTAATGTAGGGTCCATTATGTGAGTTGTCAGGGTAGCACAGCAACTGATGTTGTGGTTCTATGATTTCCCTTTCAACCACATGAAGGGCTGAACTCAGTTGGTTATTGGAGTGACCAGAGGAGTTCTGCATGTTCATCTCCATCTGGAATGCACTTAGGATACCATACAACTCTGTGAGAGTAAGAGTCTTTAGGTCCGAAGTTCTCTTGATTACAACACAATAGTGTGTCCATAGTTTAGGAAGGGAAGACATGAACTTCCTAACTATGTCTCTATTCTCAAGAGCTACTCCAATATCCACCAGAGTATCTACTATCTCAACATACCTGAAGTATTGTTGAGTCAAGGTCTCACCAACCTTGAAAGTAAAGTTCTCAAACTGCTGCTTCAAGAGATCCTTCTTGTTCTCTTGGGTTTCCTTGGATCCTTCATACATAAGCTTCAATGCATCCCATAAATCTTTGGCTGTCTTGCACTTCTTGAAGCCTCTGTAGATGGAATTGGGGAGAGCATTTTGGAGAGAAGTCATAGCCCTTTGATCTAGCTCTATTCTCTTCCTATCTTCTTCTGAGTAATCATCAACATCTTTTGGAATGATGCGATTACCAGTGGCAGAATTAGTGCTTGGTACGAAAGGACCATTGACAATGGAGTCCCACATTCTTGAATCTTGACACTTGATGAAGCCTTTCATTCTAGTGCACCATGTGTCAAAGTCTTCAGGGGTGATCACTGGGGACTTGGTCATGGTGCCAGTTTCCATATCAGCCTTGGAGAGAGCGGCCATTTGAGTGAGTGGTTTGTAGTGAGGAGTGAAAAACAGGTTGATTTGGATGGTAAGATCTCACAATCAAGAGCCTAGAGCTCTGATACCAATTGCAGGATCGTGTATTGGTCACTCAACAGATGGTTTTTCTCTCAAACTCACCTTGAACAACACTCAGCAAGAGGCTATGAAGAGTTGATCACAATATAACAAGTAATAAGCAGTAAATAAACACAGAATGTAAATTTTCAATGTATTTTTATATATTGCTTCTCAACTCAAAGGATTACAAGACTCTTGGACTTAAATCGATTTCTAATGAGTTACATGGAGAAGATATATATAATACTACCTACAGCCGGATATACTTTGATACCAGCTGGAAACCTCTAACCTAACATCTATACTACAAGACTCTAGGTGAGGTCTTTCAGACATTTTGCATGAGAGTTGGTAGTCAGGACATGTCCCTGACTTACCTTTTGTCACCAACTAAAGTTGGTAACATGTACTATCATAAAAAGGTGAACAGTAGAATAAAGTATGGTCAACAACATGGCTCTTTAGGAAGATGCCATGCTGTATCAGAGGTCTGTTGCGGACTGTCAGGGACCATACTTATATCTACTGGACATAGCAATGTCTTCCAAAGGATAAAATGCTTCGGAAGAATAACTTCTTCCGAAGCCACTTATACTTCGGAAGACTGCTTCTTCCGAGGCTTGGAGTCTTCTTTGTCTTCGGAAGCAGACTTTGTCTTTAGCTCTTTCATCAGACTTTGTCTTTGGAAGCTCAGACTTTGTCTTCGGAAGCTCAGACTTTGTCTTCAGCTCTTTAATCAGACTTTGTCTTCGGAAGCTCAGACTTTGTCTTTAGCTCTTTCATCAGACTTTGTCTTCGGAAGATAGTCTTCAGCTGTTGGCTTCAGTTGTTGTCTTCAGCTGTTGACTTCAGCTATTGCCTTCAGCTGTTGACTTCAGCTGTTGCCTTCAGCTGATATCTTCAGCTGATGTTCTTCAGACTCTCGGAAGATCTCATGCTTAGCTTCGGAAGCCCTTAAATGTAGCATCAAAATGACTATGTGAAGTGGTTTTGGTTGCACCAGCCTCATCATGACCCAACAGTTTTTATAAATAAGATCGAAATCATATATATTTTAATACAATGAAAGAAAATTTAATTAATCCTTTTATAATAATTTGTGAAATTATAAGAAATTAAATCCTTATATGATTAAATTATAAAATGTAAATAAAATTTTATAATTAACATAATTAATCTATAATTAATCTATAATTAAAGGTAACATAATGACTAATAATAATTTAGTGATTTCAACTATTTAAAGTTTATTTTTATAAAAATAAACTAATTATAACATTTGTTAATAATATTTTATATAAAAATCGTTAAGGTGTTTAAAGAAATAATTTACAGAAAATAATTAGATAACTTTTAAAATAAACAAAGTTTATAAAACAGATTTTTATAATTTTTAGAAATTTTATATAATTTTTTTATAGCCCAAAAAGGCCCAAAAAAAAGTTGAGGGTGCCCGGGTTCGAACCCGGGACCTCAAGGTTGCTAGGGCATGTGACTAACCAGTGAACCAGGGCTCTCGGCCACGATAGAACACAGGTTTTAATTCTTAAATACCAAGTTAACAAAAACCCCCAAATCACATATGAACCCAAGAATCGTTTAATTCCAAATCGATCCCCAATTCGATTATGATCAAGAAATTAAACTTGGGGCTTTTAATCCCCAAGTAAAACCGAGTATGTTAGTGTGATTAACTACCCGTATAATGCTTGAATTGAAGACGATCCTAATCGAAGAACAAGTCGCGACCGTGGGTACCCAATGGATGAGCAATCCTCAATGATAATCCAATTAAACATGCAGATAGCTTCAAATGATGGTCAGGACTAAAAGCCCTCTACCAATTTTGAACTCCAGAGGATGGTGTTCGACTCGTGTGCAGGTCACGATGAAGATGGTGCTTGAATTCGTTGTTTGTGTTTGATTCAGGTGCAATTGGAATTGATAATGGCTTTAGACTGGTTAAACGTTCGATTATGGGTCTTTTAATTTGATTATTATTAAGTTTTAATGGTCGAACGGCTACAAGATTAAAAGGCGTCGGTTGTTTGATCGAATGAGATTTGTAACCGGTGTTTAAACGTAATTAAGGTGCCCATTAAAGTTCAAAACGTGGATACGAAAGGATTTGGAACGATTTGGGTAACAAATGCGGGTGTTTTCGTGGATTTTGTTGCTTGTTGGAGCTCCTGCTGGAGTTTCGCCGGAAAATCATGAAGGAAAAGGGGTGGGGGTTTGGGTTTTTTTTAGTTTACACAAATGGTCCCTGAGGTTTCTACTGTTAACATTTTATGTACAAATTTTAATATTAAAGTTTCTAAATTGGCATTAAAACCCCTTAAACTTTAATTACTTAAAGTTTTAAAACATTGTTAAATTTAGTAACTATACAATTTATTTTTATTATTATTAACAATATTATTTTTATTATTATTATTACTATTGTTAATAATAATATTATTATTATTATTATTATTATCGTCATCATTGTTATTATTAATATTATTATTATTCTATTGTTATTACTATTATTATTATCATTAATATATTCTATTTAATATTTATCATTATTAATCTTCAAATTAAAGAATTAAAGACCTATTAAGAAATAAGCATAAGTAATCCATAAGTTTCATAATGGGCATAAGTAGTCCTTACAAGAACTTAACAAGGTTAACTCTTAATTTAACAAAAAATACGAGATGTTACAGTCTCCCTAACTTAAAAGAATTTCATCCCGAAATTAAGAATGAAACTATACAAATAAAAACGGGTATTTCTCCTTCATGTGCTCCTCACGTTCCCAAGTAAATTCAGCGTCACGCTTATTCTCCCAATGAACCTTGATGATTGGGGTAGTTGTAGTTCTAGTCTTCTTTATAATGCGATCCATAACTTCAACGGGTTTCTCGACAAAGTATAATGACTCGTCGATCTGGATGTCATCCAACGGGACATGCAGACTTTCGTCAGCCAAACACTTCCTCAAATTCGAGACATGGAACACGGGATGAACTCCACTAAGGTTGGGAGGTAATTCCAGTTTGTAAGCCACTTTCCCAATCCTTTTCAGAATCCTGAAAGGTCCTACAAATCTTGGAGCCAGTTTACCGTTCTTCCCAAAGCGAACAACGCCCTTCCATGGTGAGACCTTAAGAAGAACCATCTCCCCAACTTGGAATTCCAATGGCTTACATCGCTTATCAGCATAGCTCTTTTGTCGACTTCTTGCCACTTCAAGGTTCTTGCGGATTATAGAGACTTTATCGGCCGTTTCTTGTATTAGTTCTAGACCAGTGATGAAGTTTTCACCAATGTCAGTTCAGCAGATCGGTGAACGACATTTACGACCATAAAGTGCTTCGAATGGTACCATCTTGATACTCGAGTGGTAACTATTTTTATATGAAAATTCCACTAGCGGTAGATGCGTATTCCAATCACCCCCAAAGTCAAGGACACACAGGCGTAGCAAATCCTCCAAGGTTTGGATCGTTCGCTCGGTTTGACCATCAGTTTGAGGATGGTAAGCCGTGCTTAGATCTAGTTGTGTACCCAAGAGTTCTTGCATAGACGACCAAAAATGCGAAGTGAAACGAGCATCTCGGTCGGATATGATGTGCAGAGGTACCCCATGATGACTTACAATTTCATCAACGTATATACGAGCCAACCTTGATGTCTTGTAAGTGTCACGTATAGGTATGAAATATGCCGATTTGGTCAATCGGTCAACGATTACCCATATGCTATCATGTCCTCGAGAGGTTCGGGGTAGCTTAGTTATGAAGTCCATGGATATGTGTTCCCACTTCCATATAGGAATCTCGGGTTGTTCAAGTAATCCACTTGGACGTTGATGTTCGGCTTTAACCTTCGTACACGTGAGGCACTTAGCTACATAAGTCGCTATATCCTTCTTCATTCCAGGCCACCAATATTAACCACGCAGGTCCATGTACATCTTATCGGAGCCAGGATGAATAGAATAACGAGTTTGATGAGCTTCGTTCATGATAAAGGTACGAATGTAAAACTCTCTAAAACTCCCAGAGATAAATCAACCAAGATCTCAATCTCAAGAACGCGGAATATTAATGAGATTGGAATAAGAAGCAATCAAATTAACTAAGAAACTTCATATATTCAATAAGAACAACTGAATACAGCCTTGTGCGAAATCACAAAATGATTACAAAAATGATCTGAAAGTTAACTACTAACAACAAAAACGAAAACAAACTATTTATACTAAATAAAGATTCTCACACGACATGGGCTTTTCGCGCGGAAGACCATTTCGCGTGACCTAGGTCGTCACGCGACTCTGATCTTTAGAAATCCTTCTTTATTCATCTTTAACTGTTTTGTCGAGCCTCTATTATTCCTCTACAATCTCCCCCTAGGCTTGTTTAAAAATTTTAGTCAAAATCTACATTTGTTTTCTTGTATGATCCTGAATAGGCATACCAATTATTCCTCAAGATTCGATCCGTCATCCAGACGTATTGGCGAGATAGAAAATAAACAGACTCGTCAGCTGAGATAGGACAGTGTAGCAGCTTGTTCAAGTCGTCTTTGCCAAACTTCATTAAGTCAGCTGGATCAATGATTCTGTACGATCTATCAACACATTCAATCACAGCCTGACTTGAATCCTTTTCACAACTCCATTTGATAAATTGCTTCAACAAATTTGGAGGTATTGGAACATGAACTGGAACTTTCCTGATGTAATTGGGGTGTTGATAAACTCTTATCTTCATTGGAGCTTTAGTGTTTTCATTTATTCTGTAAGAGTCATCAATCAGTTTAGATTTAGCAGTCTTAAAATTTTTGAAGTTTGTCTTCATCTCACGTCTTATTTTAGATCGCATCAGCTCAGCTTCTCCATGATTACTTTCATTAATAAACGGTACCTTTCCCATAGTATACAAATCAGCTGCTCGTAGAGTATGAAAATCTTGATTACTCTTTAAGTAATCAATCTCTCCATTCTTTCTTTTAATCACATACATTTTCTTTTCTCCATCATAAGCCCAGCTAATAACATGAGACAATTCAGCATACTTATCTCTTGGTTTCGAAATATATAAAAATATGTTTCTGTGGGGGTGGAGGTGCTCTAAACTGTACACCACCTTTGGTATACAAAGCAATCTTTCCAGTCAGATCTTCCTGATTTGAAGCAGACTTAATTGTTTCTTTTTCAATTTCTGATGGAATCTCACCTTCTTCCAAATTTATATCCTTGAACAAATCTTGTAAATTGTTCCCGAATATATCAGTGTATTCATTGGGCTCATCTACACCATCAAACCAACCAAAATCTTCTTCTATAGAATCTTTGGATGTAGATTGTTGAAAAGTATATAACTCCTTTTCATACATATCTTCTGTAGCAGGATCCAAAGGTTCGTATCCTTTTGGATTACCAACACTTGGTCCTGAGACATTATCAGTACTGGTGTCACCAGTTGGGTCAACAGATAGACCAACATTACCACCATCATCATCATCATCATTCTCATCATTATCTCCTTGATTGTCACCATCATCTCCATCATCATTATCATCATCTCATCATCTTCATCATCTATATCGTCATCAGAATCACTAAAATCAACCATCTCATTTTCTTCTTCTTCATTAACTAATGGAATATGCATCATATGTTCTGGTTCAACAAAAGCTGTAGGAGTTACAACTTTAGTATTAGGTGCTTCAGATGAAGTTTGAGCACCATCAACAACACTAGTACTTGGTTGTTCATCTATAGATTGAGCTTCTTTAAATACTTCTCCTTCTTGTAAATCAACTGCAGGGGATGGACTTGGTGAACGCCTGCTCGTCTCACCAACCACAGTTGTAGAATGTACAACTTGAGGCTGATGGAAATAAGTTTAAGAGATCAACTCTCTCATCTCCTGAATCTGTCTCTCTAACCCAGTGGTATAGTCGATAACATTCTTCATTTGAAGCTCCAGAGAAGTAATCCTTAAATCCTTTAGACTTGAATCCAAGTGAATAATAGAAATCATCTTTGTCTTTTCTTCATTCTCCTTCCTCATATCAACTATTAACTTGACATTCTCAAAGCTTTCTTTCTCCAAATTCTTCACTCTCTCTTCCAATGTAATTGAAGAAGATTGAGGAGCATTGGAAGTATCATCTCTTCCTCTGAACTCAGGTGGAGTGTTCAGGAATGTATCTACATCAAACTCTAAATTGTCTTGTCTTGGTGGAGTTGAAAAACTAGATTATGGAGCAGTAACAGACTAAGTAATAACTGGCTTTGTAACAGAAACAGATGTTGTTTCATGTACAGTGGTATCAGTCTCTGCTTGTATCTCTTCTTTAACAACCACTCTTTCAGGAGATTCTTGAACTTCTGTATTAGCAGTCTGCTCAACCTCAGTAATTACCACTTGTGTTCTTGGACGTTTAGGAATAGCTCCACCTCTTCCTCTTTGTCGTTTTGAATAATCTTTTCTCTTAGCCATTCTTTTAAGCCTTATTGATGTATTTGGTGATTCCTCAGGAACATAATCAGTATCTCTTTCAACAACAGATTGTTTCCTGGAGGAAGTTGGAGTAGATGGAGTAGTATCAGTCTATAGAACATAAGGAACATTACCAATCTGGTCACTCATGGTCTCAGAACTAGAAGCTGAGTGAACTTCTCCTTCAAATCTCTTATCTTGAGTAGGATTATCTTCAAATAATCTGTCAATCTCCTCGTCAATGTCTTCTCTGGCAGTAGACGTAGAAGTACCAGTCTGTGCTTCTTCATGAGTAGGATCATCCTCTATTTCAGCAAAATGTCCAATCTTGGCAAAGCTTTCTCCTGAACATTTATTTCCTTTAACACCAGTCAAATGAGTGAATATCTCCTTCTTAATCGTTTGAACAACATACTTAGAAGATCTAAGTGTAGCAAACTCAGGATAAGCATCATTGATCACCAACTGAATGAACCTTGGATACATAATAAACTTCTTTCCAAGATTTGCAGTCACATTCTTCTGCATCTCCTGAAATATAACTCTAGAAATGCTAAATGGAATATCATCTACCAAAGATACCAGCATAGATCCAAAAACAGCACTTAGAATATCCATGCCCGCCTTCAGATTGCTCAGACAATGGATAACCACGTGAAATAAATACTTCCAGTACGGTGGCAACCATTTCTTCTCCAAACTTGGATATCTATACTCATAACCCATTTGGGTCAGACAATCTATAACAACTTCATCTTCCAATCTGGTTGGAGCATCAGCTTGATCATCAAGTAATATTACTCGGTTAAGAATGGCCTGTGATACAATCACCCTCTTCTCCTTAACTGTAGTAGTAATAATGGGTTTGCCCGCTTCATCCTTTTCTAGTGCAGCAGTATTCCAGAAAGCGTCAATAAGCTTAGAATAGATGTTAGGATCTGCTGAGATAGCTTAAACAATCCTAGAAGTCTTTAAACCTTCAATCATAGAAACAAATAGCTCCTTCCCCTCTGGAACTTCATCAAGGTATGCCACACAATTATGATTTTTGTTAAAAATCATTTGTGCCATCTGCAATTACATAACCAAACAATGTTAAGTACTTTTGAATAACATATGCACAAACAATATTTCTTAACACTTAGTCAATTTTAAACATTTATATCACCAAGACACTTAAACTTTTATTTATTCATCTCATTACACAATTTTGTAAATTGTTTAAGTGTTTATCATAAGTGTCAAGTTAATTTGTATTCTTATAAAAAATCACCTAATCAATTTTAACACTTAAAAAATTTTTGGTTTCAAGTGCTTCAGTCGCGCGAAAGCTATGTTATACGATAGTGTCATTCGAGCGAAAAATGTATCATGAGAAAACTTAAAGTTATGCGAAACCATTTTCATGCGAAAAGTGTATGTCACGCGAAAACAAGTATCACGCGAAAACAAGTCTCACACGAAAATAAGTTTTCGCGTCTGTTCATTTCAGAATACGCGAATCGCGCAAAACAAACGAACAATTAACATTCAAATTCGCATTTTCAAGTAAAATCAAGCATTCTATAGTTGTCGCCTATGTCAACTACGTCCATTCCATCATTCAATTTTAACATTTAAAGCATTTTTTATAGATTTTAGTTTAATGTTGTTAAGTTCCATTTTGGATTTGACATCTTTAGTAACCATATAAACAAAATCTTTCATTTAAGTCATAAACCTTGAAAAAATGTAATCGAATGAGCGATTTAACACTCAAAGTAACCTCAGAAATTTAAAATATGAGTGAAAGCGAAAATGTTTTTCGGATGAACACAGTGAGCGAAAAATGAATTCGCAGACAAAGTGAAGATATTTATATGAAACATAAGTCATGCGAAAAGGTCTTTCGCGTGACAGTTTCTTCTCGCGCTAAAACACATTTTAACACTTAGAAAATTTTTCATCCTTTTCAATTTTAAATTTTTCAAAAAATTTTTATTATCATTTATGAATCAAAACAAAATGTTTTATTTACCAAGTGACAAATTAATTTCAAGAATCTTCAATTTTCAACAAAATAACATGATAATAAATTAGAATAACAACATAATGAACACAGATAAAGAATCAAGATCAGAATTATTTATAGAGCAAAATTTTCATTTTTAAGAATTTTCATAATGAGATCATATAATTCTTTGTCAAGTCAATACTTTGTCCAGCTTTATTTAAAATGAAACCGGTTAAGTTGATTGTCAATATATTTTGTCCATTTTAAACTTATACTTCCGTCTTTACTCAGATACATAAAGAATGATCTTTATCATGTTTTGGGTGATTTTATATGAATTCAGTGGATCCCACAATCAGAACTCTTGTAAAATATTTATTAGCCTTCAAGACACTATCGAGATTTCAAGTCACCCCAACTTAACTTAAACCATGCATTGTTGATCAGTCATATTATTTGTTTATTCCTAAAATATATCTATTTGAGCATAACTAGCCTGAGAAATATTTCTTAACACGGAATATTAACAAGTTTAAGGACTTACAAACAACCATCCGGACTTACGTCTGCCCTCTCAAGATGTTTAGGACTTACAAGCCTTCCGGACTTACATGCCCCATCTTTTGATTTTGCCTCCTGTGATCAGAAAATATTCTCAAAATAGAAAATATATATCATATAGTATGTATGTCTTTAGACATATCTTTTGATTTGTGCACTTTGGCATCTTTTATCCTATATGTCCTTTTGGCATCTTTTTGCTCATTTACTTTTTTTTTATTTATTTATTTTTTTTATATATTTTGCATGTCTTTTTGTATATTCTTTTATATATATACATATTTATATATGATAATCACTGAATCAAACAATACCAGGCTTGAGTATGATAAGAAGATAACTCTCAGTCTGTTTTAGAACATTTTTTTGTATTGTTACAGAACCCTAATATGTTCCCCATTAATTCATATCAATTTACTTCAAGTTTAATCACTCATTTATGATTTTTTCATTTCTAAAAGCAAATCCTATTGACACATCAAACATAATCCAAGTCTATTCTTATTTAAGCCTTTGAAAGTACTTAGACTCTTTTTGAACTGTGTAATATCATTTTTCATTTAATCATCAAAATTTCTTTTTATTAATCCAATCTTGACTCCCCCTAAGACCAAAAATATTTTCAAATCTTATTTTCAAATTTCTCCACTTAAAATTGTGATTATTCTTTTATAAGAAAAGAAAACAATTCCAATTTTAAGTCCTTATTGAAAATTAAAAAAAAATCTTTTTGTGAAGATTCAAGAAATCAAATTATCCAAAGTTGATCATTCCCAATGATTGCACAAGAAAATCAAATCGAGAATGATCAAATGCCTTGGTAAATAAATCAATAATGTTTTTAGTTGATGGCACTTGTCTTAAATGAATAAGTTTGCGATCAAAACAATCACGGATAAAATGTATTCGGATGTCAATGTGTTTAGTTTTGGAATGTTGAATGGGATTTTTGACTATGTTCAGTACTGTCGTGTTATCACACCAAATGGGTGTGTCATAGATGTTAAGACCATAGTGGAGAAGTTATTGTTGAATCCAGACAATCTAGGAACAACTCAAAGCAGCCACATATTCAGCTTCGGCAGTGGATGTTGAGACAGTGTTTTGCTTTTTACACTGCCAGGAAATAAGTCTGTTACCTAGGAATTGACATCCTCCTGTAGTCGATTTCCTGTCTAAATTACAACCACCATAATCACTGTCAGTATAAGCAAATAAATTGAAATCAGAATTTCGAGGATACCATAGACCAAGTTTTGGTTGACCCTTGAGATACTTGAAAATGCGCTTGACAGCTTTCATGTGTGATCCCTTTGGATCACTTAAATAGCATGCGCACTGACAAACAGGGAACATGATATCCGGCCTGCTAGCAGTGAGATACATTAGGGAACCAATCATTGATCTATACAAATGTTGATCAATTGATTCGCCTGACGGATCTGGAGTGAGAGTAGGACGAGAAGACACAGGAGTTGGAGCTACTTTGGAGTCTTGAAACTTGTATTTCTCTAATATTGTTTGGACATATTTTTCTTGATGAATGAGAATACCAGTTTCATTCTGATTAACTTGAATACCCAAAAAGAATGAAATTTCTCCAAGAGAGCTCATCTTGAATTTTTTCTTCATCACTTCTTCAAACTCCTTGTACATACTTTCATTAGTACACCCAAAAATGATATCATCGACATAGATTTGTACCAGAATAATGTCATCTATCGTTTTTCGAATGAATAAGGTTTGATCAATTACTCCTCGTGAATAACCATTTGCAAGCAAATTGTCACACCCTCAATTTCCACAAACGGGGTTTTACCGTTAGGCGTGTGACATACCAGGATCTCAGACACGGTCATATCAAACGACACTATATGAATTTAAAAATAAATGTTTGACTTAAATCAGAGTAACGTAAATGAAATGAATAACAGTGCGGAAGCGAATAACGAAACGTAAACAATACTGAAAGTCTGAAATGATAAGTCAAAACAATGTCTAATGCAACATGAATGGATTTGATGAATGCATGTCCTGAGTGCGTCCTTAATCATGCATCATGAGATTAAGCGTTCCTGTTACCTGAGAAAACATGCTAAAGTATGTCAACATAAAGTTGGTGAGTTCACAGGTTTTATCACAGATAAAAATGTTTGTAACTGTTCGAATGGTATAGTAATTAAAGCATATCGATAGGTAGCTAGCCTATAATCAAGTTACTTAGCGTTTCGAACCGAAGCTGGCTGTTTGTATATTCGTATGTTTGTATGTTTGTTGCCTTCCCGTCACGTCTCACCAGACAGTGACAACGTTAGGTCAATAATGCACCCGTTTGACCTCCAATCAAGCTAGCGCGACTAGCCCAGGCGGGGTTTGTCAAACTCAGTAGTACTACTCAGAATTATCTCGCTACACATTATTAACGGTTCGAGAATGTAAGGACTTTCAAGTGTGTTTGCACTAACGTAACAGGCGATATCAATAATACTAAAAACCATTTTGTAAATATGTTTGCATGTTTTCTCCCCCAAAAAGAAAAGAAAGTAAAATAGGGGCCGTGAATACTCACCTTGATTGATGAGATTTAAATTTGAACGGTAATAGATAAAGCACCAACGATGTTCTTACGAGCAACCTACGGATCGACGTCTCGAATTAGAATAAGAATGATATGAGATATGGGAATGGATTAGGGTTTCTATTAGGATTTGGGGTTTTTATTAATTTATATATTTAGATAAGACTTAATAATGGAATCACTTGTATTTTAATGAATGGTGTTATATCATTTAAATAATTTTAACGTAATTAAAGTTTTTATAATAACGGATAAAGTTTAATGTAAAGTGTAAATAATTTCAATAATTATTTAAAGTAGGAAGATGTTAATTTTAACTAAAGGTAGCGTTTGGACTCATAATGATTTATTAATTTAAATCATAATAAAGAAATCCATTTTATAGGAAATAACTAAAATAATCTTTGTTATATTATTTTATAAATATTTAAATTTAAAGAAAAATTGCAGAAAATGAGTTTGATGATTTAGAAATAAACAAAGTTTATAAAAATGATTTTTATAATTTTTAGAAATTTTCTGTAATTTTTAAAAGGCTGAAAAGGCCTTAAAAAATATGTGAGGGTGCCCGGGGTCAAACGCGGGACTTCATGGATGGCAAAGGGGCACGGAACCGGTGAACCAAAGGCATACAACCGCGATAGATATGGGTTTTTAATTCTTTTAAACACAATCCAATTGATTTTCCCCAAATCGAACGAACCCTAGTTTCGATTCTGATCAATTGAACACGAATTCGAAGTTGTTAACCCAATCAACCATGGGGCTTTTGTTCCCCATGGTTAAACGCTCATGTATATGTAGACAATTACCCGTTTGATGTTCGATTGGAGATACTCACTTCGATGAACAACTCGCGGCCGTACAGTGAGCGAACGATGGTCAATCGAGGATGATAATTCAATTAATTTAGTATGAAGCTTCGATTTGTGTACTGGACCAAAAGCCCCTTGCCAATTTTGGTTCAAATTGCTTGGACAGAGGCCTCGACTAAGTTGCAGGTTTACGACAAGGATGAAGCTCAAATTCGAAGATTGTGTTTGTTTTTGATGCAATTGAGGACTGTAATAGCTTAAGAACAGATAGATGGTCGTTCAGGTTCGATTAATTTGATTATTATAGTGTGTTAGTGCGATCGTGGCGTGGAATCCGGCCGAAAGTGAAGTGGTTGGGGTCGGTTCTATATCGCACTATAATTTTTAAATTGTTTTGATGTATAGGTTCGAATCTTCCACATGATATTGTTGGGAATGTTTGATTGAGTTGAAACCGCGTTGATTGGGGCATCGTGGGTCGCCGGAGAGTGGCCGGAGGTGGCCGGAGAAATAGGGTCGACGGGATGCGGGGCTGGGTTTTAAAATTTACACATTGGCCCCCTGCAGTTTATATTGTTTGTTATTTCATGTTTAAAGTTTTAAAACAAGTTTTAATTGTTACATTTTCAACCCAAAACTTTTAGGGTTAAGTTTTTAATAACAAATTTTATTATTAGTATTATTATTATTATTATTTTTTATTAAATCTTTGAAAAACCTCAAAAATATTTAAAGTTATTTTATTTTTTTTATTTTTAAATTTGATAACTAAGATTCATAATTACTAATATAATTTTATAATTTTTTTTATAAAATCATATTAATAACTATATGGTTATAATGTGAATTAAATGACAACATTACTGCGCTCACATTGAAATAAGATCATTGGTTAATATAAACGGGTTCGGGTTTCATGTTGAAATGGGTCGGATGTTACAGTCTCCCCTACTTTAGGAAATTTCGTCCCGAAATTTGTTCACGAGGAGGCTAAAACGAAAAGATGAGGGTACTTGGATTTCATTTGGTCCTCACGTTCCCAGGTGAACTCTGGTCCACGCTTTGAGTTCCATCGGACTTTGACAATAGGGATATGACTGTGTTTGAGTGTCTTGACCTCTCGGTCCATAACTTCCACTTGTTCCTCGATGAAACATAGTTGTTCGTCACCATGTACCTCGTCTAACGGAACGACGAGAGTCTCGTCTGCAAGGCATTTCCTCGTTTGAAACATGGATCATGTAGTCCACTGAGTTCTTCAGGTAGGTTTAACTGATCTGTTTGACAATCTCAAACGGTCCCACGTACCTAGGCTTTAGTCTCCAACATTTCCTCAAACGAATCACACCCTTCCAAGGTGACACTTTCAAAAGCACTTTGTCACCTATTTGAAATTCCAATGGTCGGCGGCGTTTATCAGCGTAACTCTTCTGTCGGTCACGTGCTGCTGCCATGCGGTTACGAATTTGCACGATCTTCTCAGTCGTCTCGTGCACAAGTTCAGGACCGGTAAGTTGACTTTCTCCAACTTCTGCCCAGCAAATAGGTGACCGGCACTTACGCCCATACAGTGCCTCAAATGGAGCAGCTTTGATCGACGTGTGATAGCTATTATTGTATAAAAACTCAACTAACGGTAAGTGAGTTTCCCAACTGCTACCAAAATCAATCACGCAAGCGCGTAACATGTCTTCCAAAGTCTGGATCGTACGCTCACTCTGGCCGTCAGTCTGAGGATGATATGCAGTGCTCATATCTAATCACGTTCCCAATGATCCTTGTAAAGATTGCCAGAAGTGTGAAGTGAATCGAGCGTCACGATCAGAGATGATGGAAATTGGCACACCGTGCCGAGCGACTATTTCCCTTAGGTAGATACGAGTCAACTTCTCCATTCGGTCAGCCTCCCTAATTGGTAGGAAGTGTGCGGATTTCGTCAAACGATCTACAATTACCCAAATAGTATCGCATCCGCTGGGAGTCCGAGGCATTTTCATGATAAAGTCCATAGATATCTGCTCCCACTTCCATACTGGAATTTCTGGTTGTTGAAGTAAACCAGATGGTCGTTGATACTCCACCTTAACCTTAGAACAGGTTAAGCATCTGCCATTTGATACTTAATATCATTTTCTTCCACATCATCAGGGTTAACTTGTTGAAGATCATCAATAAGAATATTTGGAGCAGTGAGTCTTCCAGCCATGAAAGCTTCATAACTTGACATGAAAGTAGTGAACAAAGCAAGATGTTCCTCAACAATCTGAATAGTTTGTTTTGAGGGATTTATAGAAGCAACATAAGCTTGTTGAACACTCTGCGGAGCTGTAGTATGAGGGATTTGTTGATTAATGATGGGGGAATAATGTTGAACAGCTGGAATTTGAACTTGTTGATTCATAACTGGTTGAATTTCAGGAGATGCTAAACTTCCAGTTTGCTGCTGCTGACACATCTGAGTATAACTAACATAATAGTTTGGGTTACTGGCCATCTTAGCATATAAGGCTGTTGCTTCAGCACCCAAAGAACTCATGTGATTAGCAGCCCTCTGTTTGTCATCCATCTCATAAGACTTGATAGTAGATATCAAATCAGTTAGAGATAGTGTGTACAGATCTTTTGATCTTTTAATCATTGTACAGTTGTGGTTCCAACTGTAAGGAAGTGAATTCAGCAGTTTCTTGTTAATCATTATAGGTTCTAGTGTTATTCCAGCACTTTTCATCTTATTAACTAGTTTTACGAATCTGGCTATTTGAACATCCAGCTGCTCTCCCACAACATGATTGAACATGTTAAACTCCTAATTCAACATGTCTTCTTACTTTCCCTCATATCTTTGTTTCCTATAATTGAGTTTCCAAAGCATCCCATAGAACTTTTGCTTCTCCGAATTCTTTATATTTGTGTGAAATCTCAATGGTTAATGCCATGGTGATAGCTGCATAAGCCTTGTCATCTAGCTCTAATCTTTTCATATCATCCGCATCCCATAAATGTTCAGGCTTCTTAACCATCTCTCCTTTGTCATTCTTGTACAATGGGATATAAGGACCATACTTAATTGACCTCCACATTTTAGGTTCAGTATAGATAACATGATTCTCAAACCTATATGCCCAATCTGCATAGTCATCTTCACTGAGAAGTCTAGGTGGCTTGTTTCCAGTACCAATTTCAGTATCTAAATGAAGAGATGCAGTAAGATGCTTCAAATTTGGTGTTGATGAAGACATGGTTGTTTAAATAGATCAAATTTCCTCAAATTAATTCTGTCACAAACCTTACTCGAAAAAAACTTCTAGCGTGCGAAAACTCCTTTCTCGCGCGAAGATGCTTTTTGAGCAAAAACTCAGATTTTAACCACTCCAATCGTGCGAAATGACAATTGTAGTTGTCTGTGCGAAAAAACACTTTTCGCGTGAAAACTTCAGAAGATTTCACACACAAACAACTTTCCAATTATGATTTTTAACACCTTCTCACCATAAAATCACTGATTAACTTCAATTTGATTCATTTTAGTTTAATTTTGTCAGTTTTTGTTCACGTTTTTAATCCAAATATGATTAAATTCAATCAAAGTGAATGAATTCTGTTCAAAGTGAATGAATTCTGTTCAAAGTGATCAAAATCTTCAAAATTGAGCAGCACCACAGCACCAAACCGGAATCTTAAGTAACCAAATGTGAAAATTGCATGAAGAACATAGAAAATCGATCAAATGCTTCTCCAAATCTTGGTTCTAGAGCCAAATGCTCGCATACCTATTGTAAAACTCTCTAAAACTCCCAGAGATCAATCAACCAAGATCTCAATCTCAAGAACGCAGAATATTAATGAGATTGGAATAAGAAGCAATCAAATTAACTAAGAAACTTCATATATTCAATAAGAACAACTGAATACAGCCTTGTGCGAAATCACAAAATGATTACAAAAATGATCTGAAAGTTAACTACTAACAACAAAAACGAAAACAAACTATTTATACTAAATAAAGATTCTCGCGCGACATGGGCTTTTCGCGCGGAGACCATTTCGCGTGACCTAGGTCATCGTGCGACTCTAATCTTTAGAAATCCTTCTTTATTCATCTTTAATTGCTTTGCCGAGCCTCTTATATTCCTCTACAACAAAGATTATCATGATTTGGAACCCAAATTCGATTTGCAAAGTACATCAACCCATTGGGATTCATTTCCAATTGGGTTAGAAGATTATGCTCCAGTTCATCCTTCATTCCTCCTTCTTTTTGAACCACTTATTGTGCCTCAAGGATACTAGACTCGATGTCACTACCTATTCTCAAGTTTTGTAGTAGTACGGTAGTCTCGTTGACATCCAGTCGTATCTTGATATCGAATTCTCTCAAAGTATCAAACCATTATCTTCGATCGCAAATTTCTTAAAACGAGGTCATCTTGTTATGGACTTTACGACTTAGTGTATCGGCTACGACATTTGCCTTCCCAGGGTGGTAACGAATGTCACAGTCATAATCACTAATCAACTCAACCCAACGACGTTGTCTCATATTGAGATCTTTTGATTAAAAACGTGTTGAAGGCTTTTGTGATCGGTATAGACTATACATTGCGTACCATAAAGGTAATGCCTCCAAATCTTTAAGGCAAAAACCACAGCACCAAGTTCAAGATCGTGTGTCATGTAATTTACCTTATGGACCTTCAATTGTCTTGATGCATACGCTATGACCTTTCCTCGTTGCATAAGAACACAACCAAGACCTTGTTTGGACGCATCACAATACACGGTGAAATCGTCGTTTCCATCGGGTAGAGTCAAGATAGGAGCATTGTGACAGGATCTCAGCCTCTAGTTTGATCAATCAGATTGTATTCGCAGTGGATTTAGCACAGTAATTAGCGATTACAGCAAGAACACAAAAGATTTTGCATGTAAAAGTACAAACATAGAGAGAGAGAGAAAAGTTCTACAAAAGATGTTTTCTATAACTCCACACGTTTCGGCGCCCAATACAATATGGCACATCGTCCTTTTATAGAAGAAAAAGGACGAATGCTGATGTCACTTGACAGTGACATCAACCGATTATTAACAAACTACTAATAGAACATTAAACTACTGAAGATGTCAACAGCTGACATCTTCTTACAAAATCTTTCTACCTATTACAAGTACTGAAAAAGGAAACTACTGAAAATCTACAACAACTGAAGAACAACCTCTTCAGTCGTTTACAACTACTGAACTATAACAGCTGAAGAACAAACTCTTCAGCTATTGTACAAACTACTGAAAGGAAAAACATAATACTACTGAAGAGAAAAACCATCATAACAACTGAAGAAGACTTCTTCAGCTGTTGTGACAAACTCTGAAGCTTCAGCACTTGTTTATCAGACTTGGGCTTCAGATGATTTATCAGCTGATGACTTCAGTAGATGTCATCAGCAGATGTCTTCAGTCTTTGTCTTCAGACTTTGTGCATTAGTAGTTGATCTTCAGTTCTTCAGTTCTTCAGCTTTTGATCTTCAGCACTTGTCTTAAGTACTTGAAGTCTTCAGTACTTATATGCTTCAGTACTTCAGACTTCAGTACTTATCTTCAGCACTTTGGGATCTTCAGCTGTTGTACTTCAGATCTTTGATCTTCAGCTGTTGATTCTTCAGACTTTGTCAAACTGCTGATAAAGATCTTCAGCAGTTGTTATGATGTCATGTGGGACTTAGAGGTTTTCCTGATCTTGGCTCATTGGTTCTTTTGGTCCAACAAACTCCCCCTGAACCAATGCAGCCAAAACCTCTAATTTATTTATTGTCCCACTTATTGTTGGCATAAAAGTTGGTCTATTTCCTTCTGGATCAGATCAGAAGTTGACCCTGATAAGCACTGGCCTGGGAGGAGGTCTCTGATATTTGTTTGGCTAAGTATGGATGGGAGCTCTGTTTTGGGGAATTAGACACAGAGTTGTTGTCCCATCCATGAGACCTACCTCCCATGTACGAGCCGGTAGGATTCTCTGGTGTAGGCTTGAAGAAATGTCATTTTTTCTTCTTTGGTTAGGTCTTCAGCCTCACCTTTGAATAGTCCTTCACGGCCGTACAGCTCTGAGACAAACTTGGCCTGTTTGCCATTCTTGAGCTCAACTGTTGTAACTTGTCTGTAGGCGAATTCATCTGGGTGTCTGCCTTCTAGCAACAAGTTGAGCTCATCTTTGTGGAAGTTCTCAAGCCTCTTATAGACTAACCCTTTCCTAACCACCCTATTCTCCAACATCATGTGGGGTGATTGGTTAGCTCTATAGGCCTTCTCGAACTCTTCCACAATTTCCCAGGGTGTTATTACAAGAGCCACTGAGATCACTTCGTCTACAATCTTCTTAAGTTGGCTCTTGTATCTCACAGGAATGTCTTTCTTAATTATCCTGTGAGCCACCCTGGGATCAGGCCAAGTCCTCACTCTATCTTTGTCATATTGAAAGGTTTGCTTAAGTGTGAAGAGTCTCAGAGCTTCCTTCTTCATGTTAAGTATAGAAGAGGTAGCAGCATAGGCTTTGTCTATGCTTTTCAGCATTTCTTCATCATGTAATCTCTGCTGCTCCTCCTCTTCTAACTTAACCCTCACACATCCATCTGTAAGGTAGGAGTGATGGTTTTAGGTTTGGCTTTAGGTAGAGGGATGACTGCAGAAAGAGGCAGTCTATCCTTCTCTTTTTCTTCTTCTTGCAGCCTCAACACCCTTCTCTTCTTCTGCAAGGGTGGATCATTGGCTGTGGGTTTTGATGGTGAAGGGGTTGGTTTTGTGGGTTGTGTTTGGGTTGTTGGTGTGGGAATGTTGGCAGGCTTTGCTAGTAACCTAGAGATAAGGGTAGGTTTGGTTTGTTTTACTAGCAGGGTCCTGTTCCCAACACCGGCTTCAGAAAGGGCTTCAGCGACCAGCCCTTTTGTGAAATCACCAGCCGAACAGATCTTGGTGGCTATAGCCAAGATTCTGTCCCTAGTCCATGCCTTGACATCAAGGACAGGCCTCCCCAGATACTTCGAAATGAATCTACTCATAGCCTCGAGTCTCTTTTATCCTCTTGGCTATAAGTAGACCATCGTGTTTCTATCTCCCTTGTCTCCATCTTCCTAATCTCCTGATCTAGCAAGGCAGTGTCCATGTCAAAGCCTTGCCTGAACAGCTGATCAATGACAGAGTCCATTGATCTGCTTTGTTCAGCATCAGCCTCCTTGACAAGGGCTGCTAGATCAGGATCACCCTACCTTCTCTCCCTCCTTCTCTCCTCTCTTCTTTTGATAAGTGACACTGAAATCCTTTTGGATTTCAGCCACTTCTATTTCAGCTCTCTCCTCCCTCACCTTCTCCTTCCCCTTCACCCTACCAGTCTCCTCTACCAACACCCTCTCTTTTTCCACCTCTTTCCTCACCTCTTTCTCTTCCTCTACCCTCTTCCTCTTAGCTTGCACTGATGTCTCCCCCTTTTTGGGTGCATTGGTTAGGGTTTGACTATCAGCAAGCACCTTGGCTACAGCAACCTCCACCATGGGTTGTATATGTGTGGGAAGCCTCTCATCAATGGTTTTCATCACAACTTCTGTGATTATAGGTGTGATGAGAGGCAGGGATTTCTGGAAGATAGCAACTAGCTGCTCAGGAGGGCTCTGTTCCTGAGAACTAGTGCCAGAAGTAGAGGCAGGTGGCTGAGTTTGTGGGAGTGGTTGAGTGTATTGGAGACCTTCGGGTGAAGGCGCCATCTGTGGGTCAATGGTGGCAGATGGACTTCTATCTTGAGACATTTTGGCAAGCAGCTCTTTGAGTCTGGTTACCTCATCCTCTAAGATAGTGTTTTGTGCAACTATATCATAGAAGAAGCACAGGTCATCATCAGTTTGTACTGAATCACCTGACCTCCTGACTGTGTCAGGATGTACATGCACTGAGTGTGGCTCAGTAGTTGCATGTGCCCCTTGGTATTGGTACTGGGGACTTCCCGCCTCCGGATTGTATCCATCATCGGCAGTTGCCTCTGGTGAGGTCTTATTGATGTTACCAGCTTCTCCCTGCTCAGATGTTGATGCAGAGGAAGTGGCAGCCTCACCAGAATATCCTATCTCCCTAGCCACACTGGGAGATTGGACATGTGATTCTCTGTGTTGTGGGCTCTCACCAACACTTGTGTCCACCCTCTCTTCGGTTGGAGTTTCCCCAGTTGTAATTGGTTTCTGGGGAGAGGGTGGAGTGTTCAGGTGAGTCAACACTTTGGCGATTATGAGTGTAGGGCTTTGTGGGGCGGTTTCAGTGGGTGATGGGCTTGAAGCAGATTGCACATAGGGAGGAATGTGCGTTTCAATGGCAATCTTCTCAAGTGAGAGATTCCAGATTTGTGGCTGCCCCAGAAGTGGTTGCATCAGGCTCCTGTAGAGAGGAAACCTGTGCGGTTGTGGTGGGTGGAGTCGTGGTGACTGTTGGGAGAATCTGACCAGCAGCCACTTCCTGCCTTTGTGTTGCAGGGGCATCCTCAGGGGACTCATTTCCCTGAGTAGCCTTTGTTGGCTTCTTTTTGGTTTTTGGCTTGGTGGGGACTTTGGATTTGGAGGTGGAGGCTGTGGGTTCCAGCTGCGTGGGTTTTCGCAGCTTGGCAGCCTGTTTGAGTGATTGGTCGGTGTTGTGCCTGGAGTATACCTCAGCTAGAACAGCCATGGCTGGGACCCCAGTGCCAACAAGTCCCTCAGCACTAAGCTGGCTCTCGATGATGGCCATTATGAATCGAGGATACAAGATCCAACAGTTAGAAATGGGTTTTGTGGCCATATCCTTGATTTCCAAAAATATGATTTCAGTAAAGTTCAGGGGTTGTTTTTCAAGGATGGAATACAATACCTGTTGCCACCTTGTGGACATCTGGTCCCATGAAGATGTTTTTGGGGCCAGACACACATTCACCATATGGAATATAAGACGTTGAGGATCTGGGAAGTGTTTCTTCAACAAGGTGGAGGCAGAGAGGTCGCCCTGATAGTCATTGGCGGTGAAAGATAGATCGAGGGTGCCTTTGGGGTAAGAGGTTGGGAAGGTGGCATCCTCCAGCTTTAGGGTTTGTCGAATAGTAGCTGGAGTGATAACCACTGGGTGGTTGTTTACGGAGGACCGGAGAGAGACCTCGCCATCATTCTCTCCGGTTTGGACGTTGATGTTGGTCCAGAACTCCGATAGGGAGTCGGTGTAAATGGTGGGTTTAGAAGAAAAGCCGTTTGGTATGGAGATTCGTACATGAGTTCAACAGCATTGTGGAATTTGGCCCAAAATGGCGATTTAGTGAGATGTGCGACACAGTTGTGTCGAGGTTTGAGTTGCATGGCCGCCATTAATGGTGTATGGGAAGTTCAGAGGTTTTTGAAAAGTTAGATTGAGAATTAAAAGCTCTGAAGGTTGGTATTTATAGGGTATGGCAAAGGCTGAAAGAAAACTACTGAAGGTTTTGGTCATCAGTTGTTGAAAGTACTGATGATGTGGTTTTAACCTTCAGTGGTTGTAACATCTGAGGACTTGGTATGAGTCTTCAGTAGTTGAAACTACTGAGACCTTGGTTTTGTCCTTCAGATGTTGTAAACAGCTGAAGACTTGATGTTAGTCTTCAATAGCTATAAACTACTGAAGACTTGGTTTTCATCTTCAGACGTTGTAACAACTGAAGACTTGATGTTAGCCTTCAGTAGTTGTGAACTACTTAAATCAGTAGTTGTGAACTACTGAAGACATGGTATTGCTTCAGTTGTTGTAAACGACCGAGGACTTGGTGTTAGTCATCAGTAGTTATGAAACTACTGAAGACATGGTTTTGTCCTTCAGTTGTTTGGGTATGAAACAGCAGCTGTTTGCATCAGCTGAAGAGTAAATTTACTCATCAGCTGTTTCCGTCAATTCAGTTGTTTCATGCTGACCTCCACATTTACTCATCAGCTCTTTGACTGACTTTCAGATGTTTCATTGACCCTTCAGCTCTTGTGAATATTTATGCCTTCGGCTCTTGTGATCAGATGTTCACAAGTGCTGATGAAATACTCTTCAGAGCTGGTGAACAAATTTTGTCTTCAGTACTTGTGTGTAAGATTACACATCAGTACTTGTGAACAAGATTTGTTCTTCAGTACTTATTTGTTTGAAAATTATACATCAGTAGTTGTAATCCACCTCACTACATCAGTTGTTTTCAACAAATAATGTACATCAGTACTTTGAAGCATTTCAGTCTTCAGTAGTTGTGAAAATGCTGAAGACTAAATTACTCATCAGTACTTATATTTGACCTTTACATACTAATGCTCATCAGTACTTGTGAACTGAGAGCACCAGCATTGGTCAAATTATTCTAGCTGCAGCATACCAAGCCTTAGCACCAAATTCTGGAATGTAGCACTATCTAAAGGCTTAGTAAATATGTCTGCAAGCTCATCAGCACTAGGCACAAACTTAGGATCAATCAGACCTTTTTCATAGCAATCCCGAATAAAATGATGTCTGATCTCTATATGTTTGGTCCTAGAGTGTTGGACTGGATTTTTAACAATGCAAAGAGCTGAAGCACTATCCATTAATAATGGAGTCTTAGTCTCTGTAATGCCATAATCCAAGAGTTGGTTCTGAAGCCAGAGTATCTGAGATGTACAACTTACAGCAGCAATGTACTCAGCTTCAGCAGTGGATGTAGCAATTGATGTTTGTTTCTTACTCTGCCAAGAAACTAAACAATTGCCTAGGAATTGGCAACCACCAGAAGTGGATTTTCTGGTGACTTTGCATCCTGCATAGTCACTATCAGAGAAGGCAACTAATTTGCAAGAATGCCCAGTTGAATACCAAAGACCTAGTGATTGGGTACCTTGCAGATATCTAAAGATCCTTTTGACTGCAATCAAATGGGATTCTTTAGGTGCAGCCTGAAATCTAGCACAGGCACATGTTGCAAACATGATGTCTGGTCTAGAAGCTGTAAGGTACATCAAGGACCCAATCATACATCTGTAAAGGGTTTCATCAACCGCTTTACCTTTCTGATCTACATCTAGTTGTGTGATGCTGCTCATGGGAGTAGAACAGGGCTTACAGGTTTGTAAATCAAACTTATTTAACAACTCCTTTGTGTATTTGGACTGATGGATGAAGATTCCATCATCCCTTTGTTTGATTTGTAAACCTAGAAAGAACTGTAATTCCCCCATAGCACTCATTTCAAACTTTTGCTTCATGAGCATTGTAAATTTATCATACAACTTTAGATCAGAGGATGCAAAGATGATGTCATCTACATAAATTTGAACAAGGAGCTTATGTTGTCCCACAGTCTTGATGAATAAGGTTTTATCAATGGTGCCTCTAGTGAACTTACTCTCTAGAAGAAAAGTTGATAGTGTCTCATACCAAGCTCTAGGAGCTTGCTTCAGGCCATAAAGAGCCTTATCAAGCTTGTACACCCAATCAGGATGTATATTGTCCTCAAAGCCTGGTGGTTGACACACATAAACTTCTTCTTTTATTTTACCATATAAGAAGGCACTTTTGACATCCATTTGATATACCTTAAGACTGTGAAAGGCAGCATAAGCTAAGAACAGTCTAATTGCTTCCAGTCTGGCCACATGGCAAAGGTCTCATCATAATCGATGCCTTCTCTTGTGCAAACCCCTGAACAACCAGCCTGGCCTTGTTCTTAACTATTTGGCCCTTCTCATCTGTTTTGTTCCTAAATACCCATTTGGTGCCTATTGCACACTTACCTTGGGATAATGGAACAAGCTCCCACACTTGCTGTTTCTTGAACTGAAGAAGCTCAAGCTGCATAGCTTCTACCCATCCATTGTCTCTTAAAGCAACATGATAGTTCTTTGGCTCTTGCTGACTGATGAAGAGAGCATAGAAGCAGAAGTTGGACAATTGATTCCTGGTTGAAACTCCAGCATTGATATCACCAATGATTTGAGATGTGGGGTGATTCTTCAGCTCTTGATAGACTATAATATCTGTGCAAGTGTTTGTAGGCCCATCAGCAGCAACAGATGGTGATGGAGATTCCTGAAACCATGTAGAAGATGGCAGCTCAAATGAAGTAGAGCAAGCAGAAATCTCATCATTTGTTGTGGATGGAGCTGCTGAGGCTACAGGAGCATCAGGTTTAGTGGACTCGGGCAGGTTGTCACTAAACCTGAAGAGGTGAGTACTGACTACATCATCATCAGTACCACCAGGTGGAGAACTGTTGATAGGCTCAACAGCTGGAGGTTGATAAGGAACATATTGCAGTATGTCCAGATCAAACAACTCCACAGGGTTTTATGGAATCTTGTCCTTTGGAGATTCATTAAACTTAATATGCAGAGTTTCTTCAACCGTCTTTGTCCTACAGTTGAAGACTCTGTATGCTTTGCAAGTTGATGAATAACCAACAAAATACCCTGCATCCACCTTACTAGCAAACTTCTGGAGTGGGTTGCTAGTGTTGTGAATGAAACATGGACACCCAAAGGCTCTAAAGAATGAAATCAGAGGGGCCAAATAATGAAGAACTTCATAAGGAGTCTTCATCAACCTCTTATTCACTAAAGCTCTATTCTGTACATAGCAAGCTGTATTGACAGCTTCAGCCCAAAAGGTCAGTGGTAGCCCTGAGTCAGCTAGCATTGACCTTGCAGCTTCAATGAGAGTCCTGTTCTTTCTCTCAACTACTCCATTCTGCTCAGGAGTTCTAGGAATACTAAACTGCCTTTTAATTCCCTTGGACAGGTAGAAGTCATCAAGTGTGTGGTTTCTAAACTCTGTTCCATTGTAACTCCTCACACACTTGACCTGCAGGGAATACTGCTTTTCTACAAATAACACAAAGTTCATGATAGTCTTGGCCGCTTCATCCTTGGAGTGCAAGAAGAAAGTCCATACAAACCTGGAATAATCATCCATAATTACCAGGAGTATTTCTTCTTTGCCATGCTCATCACTCTGACAGGACCAAAGAGATCCATGTGCAGGAGCTGCAAGCAGGCAGTGGACTTTGGTTCTTCTATTGAAGGGAATGAAACTTTGTGTTGTTTTCCTTTTAAGCAAGCAGTGCAGTTATCTTCACACTTGAACTCCTTCAAAGGCAATCCTCTTACTAAACCATGGCTTATCAGCTGATTCATGTTCTTGAGATTAACATGCCCCAGCCTTCTATGCCATAGAGTAGACTCTTGAGGAGAGGCCTTGGAGAATAGGCAAGGATGGCCTTTTAGATCTATCTTTTTGGAAAGATCTAAGGCATACACTCTTCCTGTCCTGTTGGCCTTCAGGAGAGTGTATTCATCCAACACCTTGTCAATCAAATGTAGAACTTTGGATGACAGAATCCGATAGTTCTGGCTTGTGAAAAGGGCAACATGGCCTTTATCACACATTTGACTGACACTCAAGAGGTTGTACTTGAGATTCTCCACATGGTTAACATCATCAAACCTTATTTCCCCATTGGAAACAAAGCTTTTTCCAATGATGTAACCCTTTGCATCATTGCCAAAGGAGACAAATCCCTTCTTTCCTTAAGAGTAATCATTAAGAAGGGAGCTGCTTCCTGTCATGTGCATAGATCCTCCACTGTCTACATACCAGATGCTTCTTTGGCATGTTGAAGAACCCTGCAATCATAACCACATGTTAGTTAGTTTTAGAGACCCAAACCTGTTTGGTTTTGGGTCTGTTCTCAACAACAGGTGCAACACTAACAGGTGTTTTATGTGTGACAGCCTGAGGTGAAGGAGATGGTGCAGAAGAGGAACCCTTTGGCTTGGACTTCCTTTTCTGTGGTTTCAACACAGGAGCATCTAAATGGTTGACTCTTCCCATTAGATGCTGAACCATCATCACCAGTTGTGTCTGACTTTGTGATAAAGCTTTCAGCTCTTCAGACATATTGGGGCTTGCTGATGATGGATTCCTATGTTGCACCATCTTCTTTTGAGCAACCTTAGCTGTTGCCTGAGCAACTCCTACCTTCTTTTTAGATTTAGCTTTGGGCTTAGGGATTTCAGGCTTTGATGTTGCTAGTACAAACTTGGTCTCAAACTCATTCTTCATTTTATTTATGTCCTTATTAATTTTCTCCTTTTGTTTGAGTTTGGAACCCCTTTTGTACCATCAATCATCAGTAAGATGATTGAACAAGCCACATATCTCACATGGCTTCTTCTTCATCTTATGTTGATCATCAGCTGAAGAGGATGAAACTGCTGAAGACTTGTTCTTCAGCTGTTTGCTATCAGTACTAGCAGTTTTCTTCCTAGTAGTGCCTGCTTTTCTGACATCCTCTTTAGTTGTCTTCAAACCTTTTCTATTGTTAGTTTTCTTCTCTTTAGTGCTGACAGTAGTTGAGGTTTGAACTTCAGATGTTATCACTTGCTCTCCAGTACTTTTAGTACTTCTAGAGACAACACCTGAGTTTATCAACCTTTTGATCATGTGACAGTCAGCATTTGAACCATCAGCTGTTGTAGCATCAGCTGATTGGTTTTGGCAGGAATTAATGCTGACTTCTATCTCTGATGATGCTGAATCAGAAGATAGTAGGTCACATGATGAGAATGATTGGTTATTGCTCTCTCCATCAGATTCAACTTCTGCTCTTGAAGTAAAATCTGTAGGAGGAGCAGTGTGATTATAACCAATGCCAAACTTCACATTGGAAGCTGATTGCTTGCTAAGAAGCATTTCAAAACCCTTGCATGATTGCACCCATCGATCACACTCTACTTGGGTGGTTGCAAGAGTTTCCTTGAGGTCTCTGTACTTCTCTAGAAGTACATCTTCCCTAGCTTTATCATCTTTTATTTGGCATTTAAGCTTGTAAATCTCATCATTTTTCTCATTAAGTGCAGCCTCAAATTCAGCTTTCTTTTTGGAAATGGTGTGCTCTAGCTTAAGATTTTTATCTATTAAAGCTACATTTGCTTCTCTAATAGAAGCAAATGCTGCTATGCATGATTCAGAACAAAGCTTGGCTTTGGCCTCAGAGGATACATGTGATGAAGCATTGGATGATGACCCCTCAGCAGACTCAAGGGCCATCAGAGCAAGATTTCCAAATGGATTATCACCACCATGTTGACCAGCACCTTGGAGTAGTTGTTCCTGACCAGATAGATCATCTGGCAGACTACTCCAGTCAACAACTCCTGGGGTGAAGAAGCTGTGTTGTTGAGGTTGTGTTTGATGATGAGATTGGGAAGATTGAGGCTCAGGAAGAGCCTGTGGTGGCTGAGCAGAAGGTGCTTGAGTTTGACTGGGCTGAGGCACATAGTTGCAGGGGTATGGGTATGGCATATGACCCTGAGGCACAAAATAAGCAGGTGATGCCTGTGCTTGTGATGGATGGCCAGAACTGGAGGAATGTTACCCTCTGTGCTGTGAGCTATTGCTTGGAAAAGTCACAAAGGGTGTAGAGGAGTTAAATCCAGATGATCTACACTCTCTAGCAAAGTGTCCAAGCCTTTGGCACTTGTGACACCTCAACTTGCTCTTGTCAAAACCAACTTTGGTTTTGCCAGAGAGACCAGGGAATTTCCTGCCAGTTCTCTTGTAGAACTTTTGAGATCTGATATTTATCATTGCCATTTAGTTCAAAATATCCATCTCCTCCAGATCATCATCTGGAATGCCCTTCAAGTCCTCCATCAGAAAGCACAGATTTTCACTGCTACCTCCTGAACTACTACTAACACCAACAAAAGCTTGTTCAGAGTTGGTAGAGAAATCAATATGCTCATCATAAGAACTCTTTGATGCAGCATATTCAGACTCCTGACTTATCAAGGCAGTATTGCCATGGAAAAAGTCATCAATGAGCTTGCCAAAGATGGACAACTTCCTCTTTTGCTCTATCTCTCTCTCAAATGTGAGCAGTTTCCTATGAAATTGGGTGAGAGATAGAGTATCCAGGTCTGCACTGAATTGTAGGACAATAGTATAAGTGTCCCATCTCTCAGCCAGTGATCTGAGGAATCTGTTGTTCATCTGCCTGTTAGAGTACTCTTGTTTGACCATCTTCAACTCAGAGATCAAACAAGAAAACCGCTCAAACTGCTGAGTCAGAGTCTCACCCTTCCTATGAGAGAATGTCTCATATTGTTGGGCGAGGATTTCCCTAGTATTTGCTAAGACCGAATCGGTTCCTCCGAAATGTTCCTTCAGAGCAACCCATAGGTCATGAGCAGTTTCATGATGCAAAAGCCCTGAATAAATCTCATTTGGAATAGCCATAGCTAAAATTCCATGGGCTCTAGCATCAATCTCGAACAGCTTAAGATCTTCGTCCGAATATTGTTCAGGTTTCTTCGGAACCTGTTCATTTGATTCAGGGACGCTCACCATAGGCTTGTATGGTCCATGCACCACTGACTTCCAACAACCAGCACTGTTGACAGACAAGTGGTGAAACATACGACGTTGCCATATGTTATACTCATTCCTCACAAGCATCGGAGGCTTGGTTGAGGAACCAGTATTGTGAGGATCGTTCGTTGGTGTCGTCATCTCAGTTTTTAGTCAAAATCAAGTTTAAACAAAACAAATGTAGCTCAAAACCATGAGAGAACCTCAAGTTTTCGGCCAGAAACAGCAGAATCTCACTCTCTATAGCTAATTCTTGCAAATTGCTAATTCGATCAAACGTAGAGATCAAAAGAGCAGTTTCAGTTGATCAATAGTGAAATCGATCAATGATTAACCCGCTCTGATACCATTTGACAGGATCTCAGCCTCTAGTTTGATCAATCAGATTGTATTCGCAGCAGATTTAGCACAGTAATTAGCGATTACAGCAAGAACACAAAAGATTTTGCATGTAAAAGTACAAACATAGAGAGAGAGAAAAGTTCTGCAAAAGATGTTTTCTATAACTCCACACGTTTCGGCGCCCAATACAAAATGGCACATCGTCCTTTTATAGAAGAAAAAGGACGAATGCTGATGTCACTTGACAGTGACATCAACCGATTATTAACAAACTACTGATAGAACATTAAACTACTGAAGATGTCAACAGCTGACATCTTCTTACAAAATCTTTCTACCTATTACAAGTACTGAAAAAGGAAACTACTGAAAATCTACAACAACTGAAGAACAACCTCTTCAGTCGTTTACAACTACTGAACTATAACAGCTGAAGAACAAACTCTTTAGCTGTTGTACAAACTACTGAAAGGAAAAACATAATACTACTGAAAAGAAAAACCATCACAACAACTGAAGAAGACTTCTTCACTGTTGTGACAAACTCTGAAGCTTCAGCACTTGTTTATCAGACTTGGGCTTCAGATGATTTATCAGCTGATGACTTCAGTAGATGTCATCAGCAGATGTCTTCAGTCTTTGTCTTCAGACTTTGTGCATTAGTAGTTGATCTTCAGTTCTTCAGTTCTTCAGCTTTTGATCTTCAGCACTTGTCTTCAGTACTTGAAGTCTTCAGTACTTGTATGCTTCAGTACTTCAGACTTCAGTACTTATCTTCAGCACTTTGGGATCTTCAGCTGTTGTACTTCAGATCTTTGATCTTCAGCTGTTGATTCTTCAGACTTTTCAAACTACTGATGAAGATCTTTAGCAGTTGTTGTGATGTCATGTGGGACTTAGAGGTTTTCCTGATCTTGGCTCATTGGTTCTTTTGGTCCAACACATTGCACAACTTGTGTTTTAGCGCTCCAAAAGCTTCTTCTTGCTCGGGCCCCCACTCGAATGATTTATTCTTTTGTGTCAAGCAAGTGAGCGCCTTCACGATCCTTGAAAAGTTAGCGATGAATCGCCGATAATAACCAGCAAGACGAAGGAAAGAACGAATTTCGGTCAGAGTCGTGGGAACACACCAATTCTTCACAGCTTTCACCTTTGCAAGGTCAATGTGAATTCCTTGGCTATTCACCACGTGTCCCAAAAATTGAATTTCGTCGAGCCAAAATTCTCATTTTGAGAACTTCGCGTACAGTTGTTCTTTCTTCAAAAGTTCAAGAACTTGTCGCAAGTGAAGTTCATGATCGGTATTGGACTTAGAATAGATGAGTATGTCGTCAATGAAGACGATCACGAACTTGTCCAGATAAGGCTTGCATACTCGATTTATGAGATCCATGAAAATAGCAGGAGCATTTGTTAAACCAAAAGGCATAACCATGAACTCATAATGCCCATATCGAGTACAGAATGCACTCTTCGGAATATCATTGTCATGGACTCGCAATTGATGATAACCAGAACGTAAATCGATCTTCGAGAATATAGCAGCTCCTTGAAGTTGGTCAAACAAGTCATCAATACGAGGAAGAGGATAGCGGTTCTTGACGGTAAGCTTGTTAAGCTCACGATAGTCAATGCACATATGAAACGACCCATCTTTCTTCTTTACGAATAGAACAGGTGCACCCCAAGGCGAAGAGCTAGGTCTAATGAAGCCCTTCTCGGATAGTTCTTGAAGTTGACTAGAGAGTTCTTGCATTTCCGATGGTGCAAGCCGATATGGTGACTTAGCCACGGGGTTTGCTCCCGGTATCAAGTCAATTTTAAACTCGACTTCACGCATGGGAGGTAAACCACTAAGGTCATCGGGAAATACTTCAGGAAAATCTCATGCGATAGGGACATCCTTAAGTTCTTTCCCTTTGACTTTCGTGTTGACCACGTAAGCCAAGAAGGCCATATACTTCTTGCTTAAGCACATTCGGGCTTGAGTGCAAGACATGAGTTTAAGTTCTTTGGAAGATTTTTCACCAAACACCTTCAAAGTATCTCCAGAGGGTAACGGTATACGAATGCACTTCTCAAAACAAATGATCTCGGCATGGTGTTTAGCTAACCAATCCATACCAATGATGACGTCAAAGCTACCAAGTTTCATAGGTATAAGATTGATAAGAAAATCGTGCGCATCAAGACTTAAGATGCAATCACGGATAACGACATCCATAGTATCGGTTCTCCATCGGCAACTTCAACGGTGAGAGGTCTTTCTAGTTTCGTATGTGGCTTAGCAAGTATGGGTTCAAACTCTAACGAAACAAAACTCTTATCAGCTCCAGAGTCAAACAGGACATATGCATAAGTTTTATTAATAAGGAACATACCTGTTCAATTTTTAAAGGTATTTAGCGATACAGGCATCGAATGAAAAAAAAAATTAGGTCACAAAAGTTTAAGGTAAATTAACATACCATTCACCACATCGTTGTTTGCTTGTGCTTGATTTGCATTAATGTTGAAAGCACGTCCTCGGGATTGTGGAACATTACCCACCAGACGAGGGCATTGTGAGCGGAAATGACCAGGTTCCCCATAGTTGTAGCAAACATGGTTCGTGACCATTGTGGCGTTGTTAGGTGCACGGTGACAAGTCGCCACCAAGTGACCATATTTACCGCATAAGGTACAGATACGACATGGTTGATTCCCCGGATGATGATACCTACACGTGTTGCACATAGGTTGAGGACCAGCATAGGCCCTAGCCCCAGGCACTTGTGCCACAGGTGCAGTCGTAGGTATAAGTTGTCTTTGGGCTTGTTTGGGTGCAGCCACGCATAGTTGCGCGCCGGTGTGAACTTGCGCTTCTTGTTGTTGTTGTTGAGAGATGGCTCAGCTTTAGACTCCTTAACGGCCTGGTAGCCGTCTTTTCCACCTTCTTTGCACCCTTCACATACATGTTGCCCGCTCGTATATGATTCTCGGTGAGTTGAGCGGTGATAATAATGGCTTCTTCCAAGGTTGTGGGTCGACTACCCACCACAGCATCTTGAATTTGGGGTGGTACACCCTTAATGAGCTTCTCGATGTTGCGGGGGACAGTGTCGACCATATGAGGCAGTAGTATACTCAACTCATGATGCCTAGTTGAATAGGCCAAATGATCACCACCATCTTGCTTCAGGTTCTAGAATTCCTCCTCCAACTTTTGCAATTCACTTCTCGGGCAGAACTTCATGATGGCGATGTTCTTGAACTCATCCCAAGAGAGTGCCAAAATAGCATCAGCTCCTCAATTTCTTTCTCGCTATTCCACCAGGTAATTGCCCTTTGTTGGAGCATACTAGTGGCATAACAAACTTTGAGTGCCTCGAGAAACTCACAATTAACAAAAGTGTTCTCCATGCTCTCGAACCACTCAAGAAGACCAGTGGCTCCTTCCTTGCCAGTATAACTAGTGGGCTTACAAGAGCTAAAATGCTTGAAAGTGCAAGTTTGGATGTTGCGACCTTGGTTAGCACTATTCTCTCCTTGACCATTCCCATTGTTGCTAGAGTTGGTCATCAAAGTGCAATTGAGTTCAGCAACCATGGTCGGGATAACGGCAACCATTTGCCGGGCAATCATGGCAGCTAGCTTACGATCGGAACTTCCACATTTTCCATGATGACAAGACATGCTAGAATATACAAAATGAGTTAGACACGGGAGAGGAAGAATAACAAGGTTTATAATTTAAACAAGGATAAATCAAGAGTTAGAAGTCATATGGAATGGTTCCATTTGGTAACACATTACCATTTGGAAACGTTGACACGTCAAGGTAAATTGACCCATTCACCTTAGAAACTTGTGTATGTTGACCATAGTTTATCACTCATCCCAGAAATCCCAGATAAGCATAACTAGTCCCGTAGGATTTATGCGAAATGCTTGCCTTAGCCCGAAGGCCTTTTGCCAGGAAATCCAGGATACAGGTGTCTATGAGTCACACAAATTTCTTAGGTTCATGAAATCAAAACCCTGATGAGATTTTCATAGATTAGACATAAGTCTAAAGATTCAAGTCATAAGCATAAGTATACGATTCCACGTGTTGTCGAGAATAAGATTAAGAAGTTTCATTTGTCGGGGAGAGTCAAAGAGTCAAGGATAAGTTTAGGGACACAAGTAAGAAAGTTTTAACAATTACAAGGCAAACCTATGCTAAGGCATCAAGTTGCACATAAGTATGGCATAGCATTATGTAGCATGCAAAACAATATATCTTTACAAGAATAATATTTTTATTCTATAAGGTTCATGCATAAACAATAGTCTAGGTCACTATTTCTAATAACCTAAATCCCTATAGTTATGGGCTCTGATACCAATCTGTCACACCCCAACCTTGACAGCGGAATCGTTGAGATGTGAGGGTTAAGATTGTTCACAGCCACATAACGCTATATTTAAATGTAAATATTAAAATTATAAGTTTCAAAAGGCATTACAAACATAAGTCTTAAATATGAAATAAGTTTAAACATAACATAGCAAAGCATAATTCTTTTATTCCATTAACTAGGTCCAAATCCTAGATTATTGCATGCTTTAAAAGATCACTCTAAACTTGGGCATGACCTGAAACATGATAAAAATAAAATGTCAACTAAAAATAGTTGGTGAGTTTCCAAGGTTTTCATACATAATATGATAAGATTACAAGTAGCAATTCACGTCATAGGTTATAAGTTAACAAGGTTATAGAACACATATCGTTACAACCAAACCTTGACTTGATTACAAGTATATATGATTGGCTAAGTGTATTTGGTTCCCATGATGAACAAGCATACGTCATCAGGAGCCGGCAATACCTTGGCTTTAGCACCAAATAGGCTTGTCAGGCCCAAAGATCTAAGATGTCACCAGGCTAGCAATAGTTAATGATTGTAAACAAACTATGTATCTCGTATAATCACTTACACACACAAATAACCATGACAAAATATAAAGATGAATTGCAAGTGCTTTACAAGTCTCAAACGTTTATAAGTGTATGATGTATAAGTATCATGCTTCACTCCCAAGTAGTGTGAAAATCATAAAAAAGGGCAAGGAAACGCACATGATGTATAAGTATATAAGATGATTATAAGAATTAACGATGCTCCAACGGATTCTTTTACAAAGAACCTAAACGTATATATTACAAGATTTAAGGTTAATAATAGGATTAACGTTTTAACGTGAACTAGGGTTTCAATAAGAATTTGGGGTTTTTATAAATAAGATCGAAATCATATATATTTTAATACAATGAAAGAAAATTTAATTAATCCTTTTATAATAATTTGTGAAATTATAAGAAATTAAATCCATATAATGATTAAATTATAAAATATAAATAAAATTTTATAATTAACATAATTAATCTATAATTAAAGATAACGTAATGACTAATAATAATTTAGTGATTTCAACTATTTAAAGTTTATTTTTATAAAAATAAACTAATTATAACATTTGTTAATAATATTTTATATAAAAATCATTAAGGTGTTTAAAGAAATAATTTACAGAAAATAATTAGATAACTTTTAAAATAAACAAAGTTTATAAAACAAATTTTTATAACTATTAGAAATTTTATATAATTTTTTAAAGCCCAAAAAGGCCCAAAAAATAGTTGAGGGTGCTCGGGTTCGAACCCGGGACCTCAAGGTTGCTATGGCATGTGACTAACCAGTGAACCAGGGCTCTCGGCCACGATAGAACACATGTTTTAATTCTTAAATACCAAGTTAACAAAAATCCCCAAATCACATATGAACCCTAGAATCGTTTAATTCCAAATTGATCCCCAATTTGATTATGATCATGAAATTAAACTTGGGGCTTTTAATCCCCAAGTAAAACCGAGTATGTGAGCGTGATTAACTACCCGTATAATGCTTGAATTGAAGATGATCCTAATCGAAGAACAAGTCGCGACCGTGGGTACCCAATGGATGAGCAATCCTCAATCATAATCTAATTAAACTTGCAGATAGCTTCGAATGATGGTCAGGACTAAAAGCCCTCTACCAATTTTGATTCTTGAACTCCAGAGGATAGTGTTCGACTCGTGTGCAGGTCACGATGAAGATGGTGCTTGAATTTGTTGTTTGTGTTTGATTCAGGTGCAATTGGAATTGATAATAGCTTTAGACTGGTTAAACGTTCGATTATGGGTCATTTAATTTGATTATTATTAAGTTTTAATGGTCGAACGGCTATAAGATTAAAAGGCGTGGTTGTTTGATCGAATGAGATTTGTAACCGGCGTTTAAACGTAATTAAGGTGCCCATTAAAGTTCGAAACGTGGATACGAAAGGATTTGGAACGATTTGGGTAACAAATACGGGTGTTTTCGTGGATTTTGGGGCTTGCCGGAGCTCCTGCCGGAGTTTCGCCGGAAAATCGTGAAGGAAAAGGGGTGGGGGTTTGGGTTTTTAATAATTTACACAAATGGTCCCTGAGGTTTCCATTGTTAACATTTTATGTACAAATTTTAATATTAAAGTTTCTAAATTGGCATTAAAACCCCCTTAAACTTTAATTACTTAAAGTTTTAAAACATTGTTAAGTTTAGTAACTATACAATTTATTTTTTATTATTATTAACAATATTATTTTTATTATTATTATTACTATTGTTAATATTATTACTATTATTATTATTATTATCATCATTGTTATTATTATTATTATTATTATTCTATTGTTATTACTATTATTATATCATTAATATATTCTATTTAATATTTATCATTATTAATCTTCAAATTAAAGAATTAAAGACCTATTAAGAAATAAGCATAAGTAATCCATAAATTTCATAATGGGCATAAGTAGTCCTTACAAGAACTTAACAAGGTTAACTCTGAATTTAACAAAAAATACGAGATGTTACAGCCACCCCTTGCACAAGCTTGATTTTCATGTGTAACTTTTCGAGACCTTTCCATGGACAGGTCGTGGGTCCCATAACTCTTTTCCTAGCTCAAGTTATGCCCGTTTTAAAATATCATTGCCGTACAACTTCGACTTATCCTAGCTTGACTTCCGAGCTCCAATTATCATCCCGTTTCTTCCTATTTCTTTGTATTCTTCATGTTTAACCTACAAACACAAGATAATCCCAAAGTAACTCTATTTCTCATACATTTACATGTAAACTGGAAATAAATCCGTTACGCGTTGAACTTTCACCACCCGATCATAGGGCGATCGGTAGAATGAGGTGGCCAGAGTTGAAGAAATTGGTGATTGAGGAGTTCTGTCCTCATAGGGAGTTGGACAAGATGGAAAGGGAGTTCCTGTAGCTGGAGATGGGAACCATGACATATCAGAAGTACACCACCAAGTTCAATAAAATGGCATGACTGGTGCCTGATTAGGTGACGCCCTTGTCACGGAAGATCAAAAAATACATTCAGGGCTTGCCGACGGATGTCCTAGGCACATGATCGCCGCTCGACCGAGTACGTTTAGGTTGGTGGTTGATTTGGCTGGAAGGCTGTATGATGAGCGAGAGGTGGTGGTGGCTGAGGTGAGCAAGGAGGGTGGTGGTGACCGAAATTGGAACGGGAAATGGTTTGGACATGGCGGAGCCACTCCAAACAATAAGGTTACGAAGGTGGGCGACCGGCTTGTGGTCACACCCGGCGCAGTGTCAAAGAGATGTAGTAAATACGGGAAGGAGCATTCGGAGAATACAAATGGGGATCAAACATCTGCTTTAAATGTGGGAAGCCTGGTCATATGGCGAGAGAATGTGGGGTTATAAGGTGTTATAATTGTTAAGAAAATGGTCATCTGAGCAGGGATTGCAAGAAGCCGAGGGCGGAGAGTTTCGGTGCGAAGAAGATGGTAAGGACGGAAGTGCAAAAGGCGAGCGCCCGAGCTTTCACAATTACTCGGGAGGAGGCTACGACGGACCCCAATATGGTGTCAGGTATGTTTCTTGTAAACCAAACTCTTGCATCTGTATTATTTGATTCTGGTGCTAGTAGGAGTTTCATTTCTGCTGCTTTTTTATGCTAAGTTGCCCATTAGGAGTAGAAGTATTGGTGAGCCCTTCGATGTAGAAACTTTCGTGGGTAAGTCTACCAGTATTTCTAAGATGATAGAAGGCTGTGACATAGAATTAGAAGGTCATAAGTTTCCTTTTAGATCGTTCGTGATGACTTAAGGCGGTTTCGATGTAGTCCTAGGAATGGATTGGCTAGCGGACTACGAGGCGAACATTATGTGTTGTAAGAAGATGGTCAGATTGACAGCGCCTGAAGGGAGTTTGGTGACGATTTATGGTGATCGAGTTACGACTATCCTGGAGGTAAATTCGATGGCGGTGGTGGGAAAGTGCATGAGGCATGGATGTAGTGCCTATCTGGCCTACATGAAAGATGTAGATACGCCAACACCACAACTATCCGATGTACCGGTTATATGTGACTTCCCAGACATGTTCCCAGAAGATTTACTAGGTGTGTCATCGGACTGTGAGATCGAGTTTCAGATCGATTTTCAGATCGACTTGATACCCGGTGCCCAACCTGTAGCTAAGGCACCGTATCGGTTGTCTCCTACCGAGATGAAGGAACTGATGGAGCAACTGCAGGAGTTGCTTGATAAGGGGTTCATTAGACCGAGTAACTCTCCTTGCGGTGCTCCGGTCTTATTCGTGAAGAAGAAGGACAGTAGTATGAGGATGTGTATTGACTACCAGGAATTAAACAAGTTAATAGTGAAGAATCGATATCCATTACCGAGGATTGATGATTTGTTTGATCAGCTCCAAGGTGCCAGTTGGTTCTCAAGGATAGACCTTCGATCTGGCTATCATCAGTTGAAAGTGAAGGAACAAGATATTTCTAAAACAGCTTTTTGCACGCGTTATTGGCACTACAAGTTTCTCGTTATGTCTTTTGGTTTAACAAATACACCAGTTGCTTTTATGGACTTGATTAATCGAGTGTGTCGGCTGATGTTGGATAAATCGATGATTGTGTTTATCGATGATATCCTGCTTTATTTGAGGAGCGAGGAGGAGCATGACGGTCACATTCGGAAGTGTTAGAGACGCTAAGAAAGGAGAAGCTGTATGCCAAGTTCTCCAAGTGCCGTTCTGGCTGCGCGAAGTTTAGTTTTTGGGTCACGTGGTTAATTCCGAGGGAATTATGGTGGACCCTGTAAATGTGAAAGTTGTAATGCAATGGAAGTCTCCAAAGACACCATCCAAGATCCGTAGTTTCTTGGGGTTAGCGGGATATTATAGGAGATTCATTCATGACTTCTCTAAGTTAGCTTCTCCATTGACTTAGTTGACCCGTAAGAATGTGAAATTTGTATAGGGTCAAGAGCAAGAGAAGGCTTTTGAGGAGCTAAAAGCAAGGTTGACTCAAGCTCCTGTCTTATCATTACTCGAAGGAAGCGAAGATAGGGTGGTCTATTCAGATGCTTCTTACTCGGGGTTAGGTTGCGTGTTGATGCAGCGAGCAAAGGTTATAGCCTATGTATTCGACAATTGAAGGTTCATGAGGTTAATTATCCTACTCATGACTTGGAGCTAGCAGTTGTGGCATTCGTGTTAAAGATTTGGAGACATTACCTATACGGAACGAAGTGCACGATCTTCACGGACCACAAGATCTTGAAGTACTTCTTCGAGCAAAAAGATTATAATATGAGGCAGAGGCGATGGTTGGAGCTCATAAAGGATTATGATTGCGAGATCCATTACCATCCGGGCAAAGCTAACGTGGTGGCGGATGCCCTTAGTCGAAAGGAGAGACCCGAGCCGATTCAGGTGAAAGCTTATCAGTTGGTTATAACCTCTGATGTGATAAAGCAGGTCAAGGAGTTTCAAGAGGAGGCGTTGAAGGAAGATCAACTTAACTCTGAAAAGATGAGAGGTCTAGTCGTGGAGTTGGGTGAAAACACTCTCGGTGTTAGAACTCGATTCGGACAGATGTGGATTCCTCGTTATGGGGATTTACGTGGGAAGATAATGGATGAGGCTTATAAGACTCGATACTCCATTCATCCCAGCGCTACGAAAATGTATCAAGACATGAAGAAAGATTATTGGTGGTCGGGTATGGAGCGTGACGTAGCGGAGTATGTGAGTAAGTGCCTTACTTTCTTGTAGGTGAAGGAGGAGCATCAGAAGCCATACGGGAAGATCCAACCTTTGGATATACCTGAGTTGAAGTGGGAGCATATCACCATGGACTTTATCATGAAGTTACCGCGTACCGTGAAAGGGTATGATGCCATATTGGTGATAGTTGATCGTTTGACGAAGAGTGCCCACTTCCTACCGATCCGTGAAATGTATTCCTCAGAGAGACTCGCGGATTTATTCATCAAGGAGATTGTAAGTCGCCATGGTGTACCGCGTCTATTGTGTCTGATCGTGACACTTGGTTTACATCCAAGTTTTGGAAGAGATTTCACGATGCTATAGGGATGAGGTTACATTCAGACACCGAAAGATATGCTTTGGGCATGTGTTATTGATTTTGGAGGAAGTTGGGATGACCACTTACCGTTAGCCGAGTTCTCATATAACAATAGCTATCATGCCAGCATTGGCATGCCTCCTTATGAGATGCTATACGGTAGGAGATGTAGAACGCCAGCTTGTTGGGGGGATATTGGCCATAAAGAGTTAGGGAGCATCAAGGTGATCGAGGCTACGACTGAGAAGCTAGAAAAGATCAAGGCCTTTATGAAGGCAGCTAAGGATAGGAAAAAGTCATATGCCGATAAACGGCATAGACCGATTGAGCTTCAGGTGGGTGATAGGGTTATGTTGAAAGTCTCACCTTGGAAGGGGCATCATTCGGTTTAGGAAGAGGGGCAAGTTGAGCCCAAGATACATAGGGTCTTTCCGAATCATTGCTCGAGTAAAAGAGGTGGCCTATAGGTTGGAGTTGCCCAGTGAGTTATGTGGAATTCATCCGACATTCCATGTATCTCACTTAAGAAAGTGCTTAGCCGATAAGGATACGGTGGTGCCACTAGAGGATATTGAAGTGGACGAACGGGTCAATTATAAGGAGCAACCACTGGCGATCATCGATCGCAAGGAGAAGAGGCTAAGGAATAAGGTGGTTCCCTTGGTGCGAGTACAGTGGAAGCACAGAAAAGGATCAGAGTCCACTTAGGAAGTTGACGAGGAGATGAGGTAGCATTACCCTCAACTATTCAGCGACTAACATGTTTCGAGGACGAAACCTAAATAACGGGGGGTGGACTTGTAACACCTGAAATAAAGTCAAAACGAGCCAATTAATAATAATGGGATTAGCCGGATTATTTAAAGAAAATATGCGAAAATGTAGTATGGACCGAGTAGACCTTGCGGGTTATATGTTCGGTGAGTTTAAGGTCCCGGGAACGCCTGGTATATATAAACGAATCAGCTTGACCCACTCTCATTTGCAACTCAACACCAACTTCTAGAAAGAGAGTGTAGAGAGAGAAAGTAGAGAGAAAGTGGTGATTCAAGGCTCGGTTAATCAAGAGATTGAATATCAGTGTTCGTGGACATCCAAACAACAAGAAAAGACCAAGAATCTAGGTAAGAAACACCGTTTAATTGTTTCTTTGAGCGTAAACCTGGATTCTAGGGCTTGGGGTTTTTGAAAGTGGCAAACAATCGCACAAAACTTACATTTTTATGTAGAAAAACATGTAAGAAGCTTAGATATAGCTTATTGTGTGATAAACCAAGGTTTTGGGTGTAAAAGATTGAAGTTTTGGGTCAAAATTGGTTTGGTACGTAATTTCAGCCCGTTCTGCGAAACTAGGTGTTCATCCAGCGAAATTATGTAGTCATGCAGCGAAACTATGAAGACTTTCTGCGACACTGTAGTTTCACAGATAGTTTTGCAGACATGGTTTCCAACGAAAGTTGGGCGAAACTGGAAGAGAAGATGCCAGCGAAACTGCTGGCGAAACTAGCAGCGAAACTGCTGGCGAAACTAGCAGCGAAACTGCTGGCGAAACTAGCAACGAAGCTGCTGGTGAAACTAGCAGCGAAACTAGCAGCGAAACTAGCAGCGAAACTGCTGGCGAAACTAGCAGCGAAACTGCTGGAGAAAGTAGCAGCAAAACTGCTGATCATGCAACGAAATTAGCAGTGAAATTAGGCAGAAATTAACTCCTTTGAGTGTTAACTTATCTGCTGACTGTGTAGTGTGACCCTTGCTTAGAAAGCTTGATTGAGAAGCTGCTCATCGAGTCCAGGTGAGTTCTAGATCCCCTATTTTAAAGGTTTTTAAACTTGTTTGGGGCTGAAAATGCATACTAAATATACGACTTAAATGACCATGATTTTTAAGAGGTTTTAACTGGAAGATCGATTTTTCTTACATTCTATGATGACTTGTACATGTTGTGCATGTACTTGTGTATGTGAATGAATGATGCATTTTGTATGTTATGTTATGATGATGTGTGATGATGCTATGCTTATGTATGATGTGTTTCCTTATGTTCCTTATTGTGTATTATGATGTGACCTTACGTGGTGTGATTATGATAATGAACATGAAGTATTATCTTAACGAAACGTAAGATTTAAGATAATGAAAGTGGAACATAATGAATGAATGAATGAAAGTATTGCAAGCTAATGAAAGGAGGTTCACAACTTATTGAGAGTTGTTAGCTCAACTGTGTGCCTACAGCGTGCGATCTTGGCTAACCCTAAAGGGTTCACACATAGGGGAGTTAGTCTACGTGACTACTCCATACGTGCGATATGTGTAATATATATGATATGGGATCCTTGTCGCTTAACCTTAGATTATATGGCTTTGTGCTGAAGAGAGGGGGTTAAGCATACGATAGGATCTAGACAGAAGTGAAAAGATAAAAATGTACGAAAAGTGCGGTAAGTACGAAACGTGTGATATGTACGAAATGAACGATGATGGAAGATAATAATTATTACCTTGATGTACGTATGATGTGTGATCATTGTGATAGTAAAGAAAATATTTTAACAAATGAAAGGTAATATAATGTTTTTTGTAAAACTAGAACTCACTTAGCAACGCTGACTTTTATATGTTTCCAGTTGGCAGGTAAATGTTGCTAAGGATGGCACGGGGCAGCTAGTTGGCATTTTTGGGATGGCATCCATAGTTTAAATTATGACGTTTTGCATTGTAATGCAAATAAACAATATTTTGTAATGATTATGAATGTTGTATTATTTTGCAAAAGCAATGAATGAAATGATTTTAAATTATTCGGTTGCGTTGTTTTAGTATGCCTAAATATATGTTTTATGTTTTATGTGCGATGATTGACCAACTGTAAGTGTCCCGGGAACGGGGCCTTACATAGGTTAGTGCCACATCAGGTAATTCCAGAAACAAAGAGGATAGGAAGATACATCTGGAGTTTAGTACCATAGATTAGAGGAATGATAAAATCTGCAATGCCAAAAACTTTTTTGGATGCAGTGGCTCTAGCAGGAAGCTTGACTGACGAAATGATAAGGAATAGATCTTTAATTGATCCAAAGATAGGAGAGAAGAGAAGTAGAACAATAACAATACTGGAAGGAAATTTGGAGAAAATCATAATAAGAAAATAGTCAAAAACCCAGTAAGAAACTTCTTAGGAGTTGCACAAGAAAAGAGGGCTCAGACGGAAGGACAATCATGGTGTAATACTTGTCAGAGATACCATCATGGTAAGTGCATGATAATGATTTATTACAATTGTAAGAAGAAAGGACACATATCCCGAGACTGTAAGGGACTTGCAAACTCTAAACCAGTTTGCTATCAATGCAGAAATGATAATCATTTTTGCAATGAATGTTCGGAGCTGAAAAAGAAAGCTCCCATAAACAACCCACGTGGCAGAGCCTTCATGTTGCAAGCCGAGGAGGCACGATAAGAACCGGAAGTAGTAACGGGTATGTTTCCTATCCATAACTAACACGCAACTGTGTTATTGGATACGGGAGCGACACATAGTTTTGTTTCGCATACATTTAAGCCTTTACTTAGCTTAGCCTCAGAAAAATTGAAGAGTAAATATATGATAGAGTTAACTGATAAAAAATAATTGAGGCTAGTAAAGTTATTTCTAATTGCACTCTGAATTTAGATGATTATTACTTTGATATAGATTTGATTCCTATAGAATTAGGAGCCTTTGATGTCGTTGTGGGTATGGATTGGTTAAGTAAGAATCAAGCTGAAATTAATTATGAAAAGAGAATAATTAAAATTCCTTCAAATAACACAATCCTTACTATATATGGTGAAAAACCTACGGATACTGTAAAGTTAGTCTCATGTAAGAAAGCTCAGAAATATTTGAGAAAGAAATATTTAGCATTTCTAGGCATACATAGTTGCGGATATTCAAAACAAAATTTGCACGCTTGATGGAATAAAAGGGACGTACTCATCTTGGACCAAGCTTATCAAACTTCATGCTAAAGTATATAAAGTTCTGGATCACATAGATGGAACATCTCCATCAGGGGAAACATCCGCTAACTACAATCACTGGGTAGAGATTGATGCCCTAGTTCTACAGTGGATCTATAGCACTCTATCTGATGAGTTGCGAGTTGCGAGTTCGAGTCCATGAAGGTGAAATGACTACCCATGCCACATGGGGTGATATAAAAACTATCCTTTTAAACAACAAGAGTTCTCGGGCTGCCGCTCTTGAACACAAATTCTCAAAATAAGTCAAATATGATAATTCCCTTCATAAAGGAAAAAGTACGACTTGGACATTGATTGGGTGTATGGTATTATACGTAGTTAACTTCATGTTTTTATATATTTATGAATATAAAACAAGGTTACTTTGAGACATGTTTACATTGCAGGGTGTTTAGAGCTTAAAGATCATAACTTAAAAGTCTTAATGTGTGAATAAAAGGTTAGTGGAAGCATAGAGGCTTTTGGCAGTGAAACCAAAGCCATTAGGAGTAAAAATACCAAAAACGATGTTCCAGCTCACAGTGCTCCACTACTAGCACAGAGTACTTTAACACCAGCGCACTAACAGCGCAATTAAGAACACCCACATGAGCCAGTGCATAGTACTCTCCTACCAGCGCACTGTACGCTGACACCCAATTAGCCCTTGAATTTTTGAAAGTTTTTAGCATTATTTAAAGATAACTCTAGGGCTTCAAATCCAACTTTCACACTTACAAATTTTGAACGTTTTGAAGTTGATTTTGAGTGTTCTTTTCACCATGAAATCACCCGAGATCAAGCTTCAACAATATACAATTCAACATTGAGGATCCAAGCATGCCGATGAGTGGATAAATCATTCGTAAACGTTTTTGAGTAGATAGTTCTTATAAGTGAAACAGTAGGGTTATATTTTGTTTTGATTGTTGGTTTGTTTTCTTTTGACCCAAGAATTCAACTGTGTTTGATTAGAGTTAAACGATTTGTGTATGTTTAAGTATTTGCATTCTATCATTCGCATTTGGTTTCTGCATCATGAGCAGATTGATTTTTGTATGAATAGTTGATATCTGTGAATTGGTAATTGATAATTGGGTAATATGCATGCATGTATTGTAGTTAATATTGCATTTTTATATTACTTTATGTATCGAATGGTATTACTTTGTTACATGTTTGAAATGTAGGTTAAATAAAGCTTAACGAGCATTATTTAAGAAGGATACAAAGGATAACAAGACTACGGCTTAAAAGGTGCTGAAATTAAAGAAAACTGTGCAAACTGCAGGGAGGCCCTGTGCTAAGTCCGTCTATGAACCCCGTAAGACAGCAGGTTTGGCCGACTGGTTGAAGGTAGGCCTTAACCTTCGGCCTATAGGCCGTAAGTTATGGTCTAACACGATATTTTCAAGATTGTTTCAAATTTTAAAACCTATTTAATCCCTAACATTAGGGTTTCGAAAGGAGACCTGCTTCCAACCCCAAGAACGTATCTTTGGGCTATTTTGAGCCATTGAAAGCCTCCCTGATCATCAAGCAATCAAGGATTAATATGCACAAAGTGAAGATTGAATATATTATGATGAATATGCAAGGCTAAACCACCCGTGATCATCTCTAAGTGGACGGTTTGTGATTGGATTTTTTGTGCTTGTGCTTTTACCTTGTCAAGACATAAACTTTAATTGTTTTATAACTTTTCTTCGTTTATGTGTTTTGAATCATGTGTTGACTAAAGATTCGTGTTAGTGGATTTGATAATTGCTTATCAAGTTATCAGTTTTACATTGTTAACCATTGAGTAATAATTAGGTTATTATCATTAATTGGTGATTAAAAATAAAGTTTCTAGATTATGGCATTAGTTAGTTTACTAGTTAATTTACACAATCAGTTATCAAGTTGGTAATTACCTTTCAACATATGTGATAAACAAGTTATGTCTATGTGACTTCTAGATTAGTAAAACATAAACCGTGTATTCAATTACAATCCTGAAACCCGGTGGTGATTCTTGTCATCTCAATAGTTCTAAACCAAGTTCAAGTTTTTGTTTCGTTTATTAAAGTGATCATCTTTATCTAGTACAGTCAAAGTGACAATAGTTTAACTTTAATTATTTAGTTAGTTAAATAATCAAATGAATCGTGTAACACTAACCACATGCTCCCCGTGAATACGATACCTGAGTTACCCAAGCTACCTAGGTTAATTAGGTTTTTGCATGACCCCAACGACAGGTCATCAAAATGGCGTCGTTGCCAGGGAGCTAGTGCGCTTAGTGTTATTGGATTTGATTGATTGATTTTTAGTATTTGTTTAAGTTTCAAAAATTAAAAAAATTAAAAAAATTAAAAAAATCCAAAAAAATATATATTTATTTTTCTTAGTTTGTTTTATTTGTTCTTCTTTACCCTTGGTATTCTAGTTGGTTTTGCAGGGTAATTTCTTTACAGGTTTAGTAAAATCATGGATTGGGATTGGGATTATGATTATAATTACAATCCATGTATTTGTTGCGGGAGTGATTATCACTGGGTTCAAGATTGTCCACTATTCAAGAGCAAATATGAAAACATAGAGAGAGGATGTTCTGAATATAGGCAGCAAAAGGGATATGTGAGAGTAGATTGTGATGATGAAGAGAAACCTTCATATTATCCACACTTTGAATCACCTCCATCATCAAATTATCAAGAATATTATCATGCAAACATGGATTACCATTATGCCCAAGAGTAGAATTTTACCAATTATGAATCTAAGAGAACACCTTTCATAAACTACCAAGAGGAGTATGATGATTATTACCATGAATACCATCAGCCGACATACGAGGATCCTCAAGCTTCAATTAACTCTAAGCTTGATGCAATCATGAACATGATGGTGGGATTGAAGAAAGAAGACAAGCTAAGAGACAAATCATTCGAGGCTTTGGTTAGGCAGGTTGGACAACTCGCTGAGAATGTAGCCCAACTTAAACGAGAGCAATGTGAGTTGACCAAAGGTACCGTGGTTGATAGTGATGAGGTGGAAGAGGTAATGGGTCTTCTAGACCTGAATCTGATTGTTTAAATTTAATTGAAGTTATAACATCTCTAGAGAAGCCAAAGCCTAAAATAGTCCAAGTTTATCCCGACCCTTCGTCTATGCTTATTACTCCAACCACTAAAGTTATGGTAGAAGAATTTAAGACAAGGATGAAGAAGGTAACGCCAATATACATTGGACAATGTTTTAATAAGTGGCTTCGTAACAACTACTTTGCTTGCATGTCAATTAGTGGGAAACTATTATTGAAATGGCATGTCAACTACCGAGCGTTTGTTGGGAATTCAGTAGGGAAATGTTCACTTAAACCACCATCACTATATCAGGTACGGTCTGGCTGAAGACCTAAAACTTAGCGCTTTCCGAGAGGAAACTCGGAGAACTTTGTGGGTATGTTCACTAGAAACCCTCATAAGACTTCACTCGTCCACTCGGACCTACCGAGGGGTTTAAAAGGCTTGTTGCATACGCTAAATGCAACCGTGATTACTACGAAAGTGAGTTTAGAAATTTTATTGTATTTTATTTTATTTTTTAATCTTTGTTTCGTGTTTCGCATGTACGTACAGTGTTTCAGTTCAAACACAAGATGCAAACACTCAAGTGTGGGGATGCATATGGATGTCCTACTGATCAGCTATGTACTCTCTACTCATCTTATTTGTTTGGTTTGTGTGGTGTTTTTGTTTTTTTTCATTTGTTTATGTACTTGGTGGTGTAACAAACTTATTGGTTTTGGGAATGTGTTTAAGTTAAATTTTAGTTAATGTTGAGTCTCGATATGCATAGCACCATGATTAGGTATTTAGCCTTGCATTTGGGGGGAACTAAGGTTTTAATAAACTCATTTTACATTGGGGACAATGTATTCCAAGTGTGGGGACGAGGTGATTAAAATTTAAAATTTAGAAAAGTTGAGAATATTTTGAAAAAGAGAAGCTTTTAAACGAATTTAATGGTGCATCAAACCTAATTTCTCAATATAAATCATTAAGTATCACTTACTTGTGCACATGTGGAGGTCCCTTGGCATAGTTAGCTGTAAGTCACAAGAAAGTATGCCCAACATGTGGTTTTTCTATAAAATCAAGTAGGATTGACTAGTAGGTGTAGCAAACTAGACAGTGGACAACATGCATGTTTCACATCCTTAACCCTTTCCTTTGTTTCTGTGAGAATTTGAGCCTAATTGAGCATTTTTCATAATATATTTAGTTGCTCTTTTCTTATTGTATTAAGTGTTTACCATAATGCGCATCTATTTTAGAACTCGTTTAACTAATACATGTTGAGATCATGAACTATTACTTTGCACAAACATGATAGTGGCATTAGGATAGCCATTTTGTTTAACCCTTTTCAATTGACGTCCCTACCTTAACATGTCCCCTTTAGACGCCCCTTTGAGCCCCAACTTGTCATTCGAATGAGCCATATCATTAACCCTATTAAGCTTTTAGCCTTTTCAGTTAAGCCGCGTGGTGAAATCCAATTTATAACATGTCTAAGTTTCTAGCACTATTGTTGATAGATATATATCCACATATATATATATATATATAAAGAAAAAATGGCGATATATGAGGTCAACATGACCAAAGCATGGAGCAACAAAAATAATGTGATTTCTGGTAGTTTGTTCGGGTCAATGTGATCTATGTTTATAAGAGTATGTGCAGTTTTAAAACTTAGCATGTTTAGATTGGATTTCATTCACCATTTGCCACTTTAAATCCTTTACACACCCTTAACCCTAGCCCAACATTACAACCTGTAAAAGACCTCTGGATTTGTGTTTTGTAGTGTGTTAGTGATGGAGATGTGATTGTTATACGAGCTTATAATAATAATATGCATTATTGGTTTGAGTGTTCCAGATATACTAGTACATAATTACTAGTCCAGAAATCAACCCGAGAGGAGTGATCATTGTGAGAGGTGTGAATGCATGTATATTGGAAGCCGAAAGTAAGTTATGCTTGGTTAGGTGATCCTGAGTTTTCAAATATGTAGTTACTTGTTGGGGTGTCAGTCTTGAATGATATAAATCTTAGAGCCAGGTATGCCTTGGGACTTTAACTCACACAAGGTTAAGATATTATTAACATATTTGAGTGATTAGTGTTGAAGTGTTACAAGAGAGTTTGTTTGAGGGCAAATAAAAGGTAAGTGTGGGGATGTGATAATTGGGAAATATGCATGCACGTATTGTAGTTAATATTGCATTTTTATATTACTTTATGTATCGAATGGTATTACTTTGTTACGTGTTTGAAATGTAGGTTAAATGAAGCTTAACGAGCATTATTTAAGAAGGATACAAAGGATAACAAGACTACGGCTTGAAAGGTGCTGAAATTGAAGAAAACTGTGCAAACTGTAGGGAGGCCGTAAGCTACGGCCTGAGGCCGTAACTTACGGCCAAGTGCTAAGCCCGTCTATGAACCCCGTAAGACAGCAGGTTTGGCCGTCTGGTTGAAGGTAGGCCGTAACCTACGGCCTATAGGCCGTAAGTTACGGTCTAACGTGATATTTTGAAGATTGTTTCAAATTTTAAAACCTATTTAATCCCTAACATTAGGGTTTCGAAAGGAGACCTGCTTCCAACCCCAAGAACGCATCTTTGCGCTATTTTGAGCCATTGAAAGCCTCTCTAATCATCAAGCAATCAAGGATTAATATGCACAAAGTGAAGATTGAAGAGATTATGATGAATATGTCTAACCTTTCGGTTTTTCGATAACTTAAAGTTAATTTCGTTATGTTCTTGTAAGGACCTTTCTGTCATATAATGAAACCTTGAGGGCTCGTTTATGCTTGTTTCTGTATTAACTTAAAGGTTAATGAATAATAATAATAATAATATTAGTGGTTACAACGCTTGTTTATTATTATAAAACTTAACATTTAATAATAATAATAATAATAATAATAATAATAATAATAATAATAATAATAATAAAATATAATGATAATAATAATAATCATATTAAGGATAAGCTTGTAAACAAATAAAAATTTTATATGTTTTCATTATTTTAAAACTTGTAGATAACTAGTTTTAACATAAAATGATAACATTTAAACTGTAGGGACTAAAATGTAAAATTTGTCTTAAATGAAAATGTAACTTTCGGGTAATTGATGCAAAGTCACAAACTGTAGGGACTGAACGTGTAAATCACAAAAACAATAACCCCCCCTGTTCAGCCCGCAAATCCGGCATTCACCAGCCATCTCCGGCCAACCTCCGGCGAGGACCCAAAACCCATTACATCTTCGAATTTATGAACCCAAACCGTTCCAAATCGATTAGTGAACGTGATTCGAACTTAATCACGCACTTTAATTACGATTAAACATCGGTTACGAACATAATCGGGTTGTATAACCGAAACCTTTTAATCTTAGAGCCGTTCATCATTTAAACCCAATAATAATCAAATTAAACAGATCCTAATCGAACGTTAAACTAATCCAAAGCTTTTGTCGAACTCAATTCCATCTGAAACACACTTCAACCTCTAATTTGATTCCCTCACCATCGCGACCTGTTCATCGACTGCGCATTCTCCTTCTTGTTTCAAAATCAGGTGAATTAACACATCATTCTACTCGTTTTTACTTGGGAAACAAAAGCCCCATGGTTATCAACGATCACAGAGTTGTTTTGGGGATCAATTTGATCCCAAATCGATCTAGGGTTCATGGGACTTTTTGGGGGTTTTCTTATGATTATGTTTTTAAAACTTAAAAACCGTTCTATAACACGGCCACGGCCCTTAGTCTACCGGTAAAATACACGCACGTCCAACTAGAGGTCCCGGGTTCGAACCTGGGCAACCTCTTTTATTTTTTTGGGGTTTTCCTAGCCTTTAAAAAATTATGGAGAATTTCTAATATATATACATATATATATATATAAATCAGTTTTATAAATTTAGTTTATTTTGAAAGTTATTTAACCATTTTCTGTGAATTTATTTATTTAAAAACCTTAACATTTGTTATATAAAACATTATTTATAAATATTATAAATAGTTATTTTTATGAAAATGGACTATGAAAAATAGTTTAAATCATTAAGTCATTACTGGAAATCATATTATCCTTAATTATGGATTAACCATGATAATTATAGGAATTATATATATTTTCACACAATATTTACAAATGTCAATTTGGGTTATAAATTGTACTTCAAATAATAATTCAGATTAATATATTACTATCGGTTAATTTTGTTATGATTAATAAATTATTACTGGGCAATACGTTATTTTAATCATGGTTAAAACATATGTATTTCAAAATATTATAAAATTTATTTACTTTATATTTAAACCTTATGAATTATTTTACCTAAGCTCTTTTCTATATTAAAGCAATGAAATGGCATAATTCCTTTCATGGAATCAAAATATAAATGATTTTATTAGATAAATTTATTTACTAGACAAAACCTCACAATTCCATTGAAACCCTAGTTCTCGTTAGAACTTTAATCTTATTATCAACTTTAATCTTGTAAATATATATATATCTAGGTGCCTTGTGACGGTTTGCATTGGAACGTCGACTATTATTTTATTGTTAATCATCAATTATATATTTATTGATCAAGTGAGTATTTCTATACCCCTTTTTCATATTTTCACACTTTGGGGTGAAACATGTTATGTTATAATCATCGCACTTGTAAACGTTTGATTCTTGTAAACTTATGGCATTTCACCTGTATGTTGTGATTAGTTGACCTTTGTAGCTACCATGTAATGTCAAATATATGTACAATCATTAACTATTGCTAGCCTGGCGACGTCATAGATCTATGGGCCTGACAAGCCTGCTTGGTTAATCCAAGTACACTTAGCTAATCGTATATACTTTTAACGTTTGAGACTTGTAAAACTTTATCAAGGTTTGATTGTGCATTCTGTCTTACATCTCTAGTTACTTTATTCTCTAACTTACAACATGAATTGCCATCTTTTAAATACTTATGTATTGAAAACTATGGAAATCTCACCAACATTATTGTTGACCTTTTATTTTTAGCATGTTTCAAGAAATACTCAAGTTTGATCGCCACTTTTGAAGTTTGTTCACACATAGGAATGGACCTAGTTAAATAAATGAATGAGCTTGTTATATTTCTTATTATGTTTGTTAATTTCCTTATTTGCGACTTATGTTTGTAATGTTACTTTTGAAACTTATGAATATTTTTGGAATTATTAATAGCGTTATGTGGCTATGAACGATCTTAACTCTCACATCTCGACGTTTCCGCCGTCAAGGTTGGGGTGTGACAGATTGGTATCAGAGCCCATAACTATAGGGATTTAGGTTATTAGAAATGGTGACCTAGACTATAGCTTATGCATGAACCTTATAGGATAATATTTATATTCTTGTAGATACATAAATGTTTTGCATGCTACATAATTCTATGCCTTCTTACGTGCAACTTGATGCCTTAGCATAGGATTGCCTTTATGTATGCTTAAACTTTGTTACCTGACTCCCCTAAACCTATCTTTGACTCTTTGACTCTCCCCGAACATGAATCCTCTTAATCTTATACTCGACGACACGTGGAATCGTATACTTATACTTATGACTTGGATCTTTAGATGTTACGTCTAATCTATATAAATCTCATCAAGGTTTTGATTTCATGTACCCAAGAAATTTGTGTGACACATAGACACCTGTATTCTGGATTTCCTGGCAAAAGGCCTTCGGGCTAAGGCAAGCATGTCGTATAAATCTCATTGCGAGACCAGTTATGCTTACCTGGGGATTTCTAGGATGAGTGATAAACTATGGTTAACATACACAAGTTTCTAAGGCAAGTGGGTCAACTCACCTTGACGTGTCAACGTTTCCAAATGGTAATGTGTTACCAAATGGAACCATCCTATTTGTATTTTAAATATTAAAAACCCTTCCTTGGACTGGTTTATCATCCAAAACTCTAATATGTTCTCATTCCCATTTATAGAATGTTCTCGTTAATATTCAACTCGTTATGCTCCTCAATTCCTACGATTAAACATCGTTATACGTTGTGCGCCTTATGTAACTATCTTTATAGCTTGACCAATGTGTACATGGATCTTAATATATCCAAAAATATTGGTCGTCTAAACCGAATGGTTTTCAAACCTTAAAATTGTACCTAAGGTTTTCAAATGTCCTTAAAGTGTGTTCCATAACTGAAATCATGCAATGCCGAAAGGTAGAATACCTGCATCTCGGGATACCTTATCTAGGCAAGGTATACACATAAATCTGATTCGACCGTTAAATCCGTTTACCTGACTTGGAACCTATGAGATGAGTGTTCGCTTATAGGTGCGCGTGTTTTCAATAAAGTTGTGTTTGACGTAACACTTTAAGAAGTCAACGCATTTCCCTTTTATTTCGAATCGAACGTTTACATCTCATTGTTGTGTTGAATCATTTCCGTCATTGATTCCTGACTTAAACCATTCAAGATTTGACAACCTAACATAATTAACTCTGTTAACCCGAACTTTAACCTTAATCCTAGCAAGCATGATTTTTTTATTCATGTTAATGTTACATCGATGTAATTTGAAGTTTTTGAATTTCTAGCCAATAATCTCATCTTGCTAAGTCAAGCTCTGTAAAATCTTTTAACCGTTTCTCACCGTAGGCAATGCAAGAGTCTGCAAGTCAATCTATGACTAAGGACACTCGTATCCCCTAAATGAATCTATCTCATCAAAACAGGGGTGACTCCCTCACTTTGATGATAATTTTCCATTCGCTATTATGGTTTTTATGAAATTTCATCATCAAGACAGAAGTGAACCTCTTACGAATTCGTATTTCGTCAGCTGAATTACCTCCTTAAAATAGGAGTGAATTTCGTACCTCGACGATGGTTTTCAACTTTTCTATTGTGTGTTTTATGAAATCTCGTTCTCTGAATCGGGGTGATTTCCTTGTTTTGAGAACAGATTTCAATCATTTTCATTTAGAACTCGTATTTCACGAATGAAATTACATCACCAAAATAGGATTGAATCCCGTACTTTGTTGACCAATGTCAATTCTCGATTGTTTTCTTGTTATTATGAAATTCAATCATCAAGATAGGTGTGAAATCCATACCTTGATAATAATTTCACCCGTTTAAAATTTTATAGATGGTATTTCCCTCAAACGAAATGACCTCATCAAAGTAAGGAGTGAATTTTATACTTTGATGAAGCCTTTCATTTTGCTATATATTGTTTTTATAAAACTTCACCGTTAAGATAGGAATGATTATCCTTATCTTAATGGTAAGTTACCTCGTTTTATTCTTCTGGATCCTTAACAATGAGTTAGGATCAAACTCTCGTTTGGTAGTTAAGAGTCATACTTTGAGAAATACACCACCAAGCTAGGAGTGATAACCACATCTTGGTGACTATTCCCATCCCTTGTTCTCAAACCTACCAAGGTTTTAAGACTTCAATTGACAAGAAACATGTAATAACTTGAAGGGTGAACACCGTTATTTGATTAATCGACGATAGTGTTCTAACCAGTCAAGCTAAAGGATGATTCTTGAACTCAAAAGAGGTCATTTTCACTTTAGGGTAACCCTAGTTCCAAGCCTGGAACATCTAAATTTTAAATCGATTTCTCTTCTCACGATTTTATGTTTCCACCTGACATTTGATCCAGCTTTATGGAACCTTTTAATTCTCACTTATTGACCTTCATTCTAGGTTATCACCAACGCTTAATTGCACGATGATAACACTCCTAAAACAAACCTTCGCACAAGATTAAGCCATTATAAATCTATGTCATGCTTTTCTGGTTATACCAATGTACGGTTATGTTCATGGGTTTGATGAATCTCGTGTGCAAGTCATACTTGGAAAGCTATTGGTGATTGTCTTTATTGTCGATGTTCTGAATTATTTAAATTTTAATCCGATCATGACGACATCTTTACCCATAATTAAGAAATGCAATTCCTATTATTTTGGATAATCTTTGAACTTTTAATCTTGAAAATCTCTAAACCTCTATCATGATTGCGACTCACAGACTTGTTATTACATTCATTCCAATGTGGACATAGCTTGGGATATGTTCCAAATTGCCTCGTATTTCTTGATGACATAATGACTTTTGGTGCATTATTGAGCGATTGACTAGTTTCGCGCATTTCATAACCCATGTGAGATAACGAGCCGAGAACTTGATTCGTACTTACCTCAAATAGTCGGTCAACATGGTGTGTCGTTAAACATCGATCGTTAATTTTGATGATCAATCCACCTTCTGTTATTAGCAATGTCTCTAATCATCTATGGGAACCCAACTCAAAACTCAGCTTAACGTATCATTCTTAATCTGACGGTTTAACCGAAGGAACAATACGTATTCACAAGTTATGCGTTGAGCTTGTGTCATTTTATATAGTGACACTTGGGATTCTTAAATTCCATCGAAAAACTTTCATACAATGATGAGACTTGTTCATTGGCTTCAAGATGTCACCTTAATACATAATTTCATTCTATATGCTGAGAGTAGTGTGCCTTATAAGTCTAAAATACCTCAGGAACTCATCATCGTTTCCCAACATTTCATGTGCCAAATCTCAAAGAGCTAGTTTGTTAATGATAACTTTCGCATTCCATTGGAAGAGTTAAAATTGCATATATCGTGTCAAGAACTCTGCAAAATTCCATAATTCGCAAAGTGAAGCATCTCACCCCTAATCAGACGCCAATCATTGTACGTTAGTACACTTATCTTTTAACATAAGTCTCCTGTTCGTTTAAGGTTCATTCTTAATTTCGGGAAGAAATTCTTAAAAGTTGGGGAGACTGTAACCTTTTGGTTTTCCGATAACTAAAAGTTAACTTCGTTATGTTCTTGTAAGGACCTTTCTGTCATTTAATGAAACCTTGAGGGCTCGTTTATGCTTGTTTCTGTGTTAACTTAAAGGTTAATGAATAATAATAATAATAATAATAATAATAGTGGTTACAACGCTTGTTTATTATTATAAAACTTAACATTAAGTTATAATAATAATAATAATAATATGATGATGATGATGATGATGATGATGATGATGATGATGATGATGATGATGATGATGATGATGATGATGATGATGATGATGATGATGATGATGATGATGATGATGATGATGATGATGATGATGATGATGATGATGATGATGATGATGATGATGATGATGATGATGATGATGATGATGATGATGATGATGATGATGATAATAATAATCATATTAAGGATAAGCTTGTAAACAAATAAAAATTTTATATGTTATCATTATTTTAAAACTTGTAGATAACTAGTTTTAACATAAAATGATAACATTTAAACTGTAGGGACTAAAATGTAAAATTTGTCTTAAATGAAAATGTAACTTTCGGATAATTGATGCAAAGTCACAAACCGCTGGGACTGAACGTGTAAATCACAAAAACAATAACCCCCCCTTTGTTCAGCCCGCAAATCCGGCATTCACCGGCCATCTCCGGCCAACCTCCGGTGAGGACCCAAAACCCATTATATCTTCGAATTTATGAACCCAAACCGTTCCAAATCGATTAGTGAACGTGATTCGAACTTAATCACGCACTTTAATTACGATTAAACATCGGTTACGAACATAATCGGGTTGTATAACCGAAACCTTTTAATCTTAGAGCCGTTCATCATTTAAACCCAATAATAATCAAATTAAACAAATCCTAATCGAACGTTAAACTAATCCAAAGCTTTTGTCGAACTCAATTCCATCTGAAACACACTTCAACCTCTAATTTGATTCCCTCACCATCGCGACCTGTTCATCGACTGCGCATTCTCCTTCTCGTCTCAAAATCAGGTGAATTAACACATCATTCTACTCGTTTTTACATGGGGAACAAAAGCCTCATGGTTATCAACCATCACAGAGTTGTTTTGGGGATCAATTTGATCCCAAATCGATCTAGGGTTCATGGGACTTTTTGGGGGTTTTCTTGTGATTATGTTTTTAAAATTTAAAAACCATTCTATAACACGGCCACGGCCCTTAGTCTACCGGTAAAATACATGCACGTCCAATTAGAGGTCCCGGGTTTGAACCCGGGCAACCTCTTTTATTTTTTTGGGGTTTTCCTAGCCTTTAAAAAATTATGGAAAATTCTAATATATATATATATATATATATATATATATATATATATATATATATATATAAATCAGTTTTATAAATTTAGTTTATTTTGAAAGTTATTTAATCATTTTCTGTGAATTTATTTATTTAAAAACCTTAACATTTGTTATATAAAACATTATTTACAAATATTATAAATAGTTATTTTTATGAAAATGGACTATGAATAATAGTTTAAATCATTAAGTCATTAGTGAAAATCATATTATCCTTAATTATGGATTAACCATGAAAATTATAGGAATTATATATATTTTCACAAAATATTTACAAATGTCAATTTGGGTTATAAATTGTACTTCAAATAATAATTCAGATTAATATATTACTATCGGTTAATTTTGTTATGATTAATAAATTATTACTGGGCAATACGTTATTTTAATCATGGTTAAAACATATGTATTTCAAAATATTATAAATTTATTTACGTTTTATATTTAAACCTTATGAATTATTTTACCTAAGCTCTTTTCTATATTAAAGCAATGAAATGGCATAATTCCTTTCATGAAATCAAAATATAAATGATTTTATTAGATAAATTTATTTACTTGACAAAACCTCACAATTCTATTGAAACCCTAGTTCTCGTTAGAACTTTAATCTTATCATCAACTTAAATCTTGTAAATATATATATCTAGATGCCTTGTGACGGTTTGCATTGGAACGTCGACTATTATTTTCTTGTTAATCATCAATTATATATTTATTGATCAAGTGAGTATTTCTATACCCCTTTTTCATATTTTCACACTTTGGGGTGAAACATGTTACTTTATAATTATCGCACTTGTAAACATTTTATTCTTGTAAACTTATGGCATTTCACCTGTATGTTGTGGTTAGTTGACATTTGTAGCTACCATGTAATGTCGAATATTTGTACAATCATTAACTATTGCTAGCCTAGCAACGTCATAGATCTATGGGCCTGACAAGCCTGCTTGGTTAATCCAAGTACACTTAGCTAATCGTATATACTTTTAACGTTTGAGACTTGTAAAACTTTGTCAAGGTTTGATTGTGTATTCTGTCTTACATCCCTAGTTACTTTGTTCTCTAACTTACAACATGAATTGCCATCTTTTAAATACTTATGTATTGAAAACTATAGAAATCTCACCAATATTATTGTTGACCTTTTATTTTTAACATGTTTCAGGAAATACTCAAGTTTGATCGTCACTTTTGAAGCTTATTCACATATAGGAATGGACCTAGTTAAATAAATGAATGAGCTTGTTATATTTCTTATTATGTTTGTTAATTTCCTTATTTGAGACTTATGTTTGTAATGTTACCTTTGAAACTTATGATTAATATATTTGGAATTAATAATAGCGTTTTGTGGCTGTGAACGGTCTTAACTCTCACATCTCGACGTTTCCGCCGTCAAGGTTGGGGTGTGACAATATGCAAGGCTAAACCACCCGTGATCATCTCCGGGTGGACGGTTTGTGATTGGATTTTTTGTACTTGTGCTTTTACCTTGTCAAGACATAAACTTTAATTGTTTCATAACTTTTCTTCGTTTATGTGTTTTGAATCATGTGTTGACTAAAGATTCGTGTTAGTTGATTTGATTATTGCTTATCAAGTTATCAGTTTTACATTGTTAACCATTGAGTAATAATTAGGTTATTATCGTTAATTGGTGATTTCAAATAAAGTTTCTAGATTGTGGCATTAGTTAGTTTACTAGTTAATTTATACAATCAGTTATCAAGTTGGTAATTACCTTTCAACATATGTGACAAACAAGTTATGTCTATGTGACTTCTAGATTAGGTAAAACATAAACCGTGTATTCAATTACAATCTTGAAACCCGATGGTGATTCTTGTCATCTTAATAGTTCTAAACCAAGTTCAAGTTTTTGTTTTGTTTATTAAAATGATTATCTTTATCTAGTACAGTCAAAGTGACAATAGTTTAACTTTAATTATTTAGTTAGTTAAATAATCAAATGAATCTGTAACACTAACCACATGCTCCCCGTGGATACGATACCTGACTTACCCTAGCTACCTAGGTTAATTAGGTTTTTGCATGACCCCAACGACAGGTCATCAGTAATTTTGTGAACAAACAAGTCTTAAAAGTTTATTGTTTGATTATCACTTTAATTGAGTAATTTCACAAAATCATATTTATGTGATTACCAATTAATTCTTATTAACTTATTGTGGATCTTTGAACTTGAACTCGAAAGTGACTCCTTTTTCGCTATAGTTTTCAAAGCCCTGGTCGATTTTATTGCTTTCTTAATTATTTGCGTTTAATTTACTTTTCATTATAAACAAAAAACCCATAAATAGTTGCTTTTCATATTTTTGATTTTTTGTTTTTGGCTAAGGTATTCAAGCTTGATATTTTCCACCAATTCCCTGTGAAGTATCTTACTTACCCGTATTATTATAGGTATTTAAATCCTTTGAATTATTTGTTTTCGATCCAACCATGACAACTCGATCATACATGTTTAGGTAATTCACATCCCATCCTCCTCACGATGTGTGGATATTTTCACAAAGTATCTACCGCGGCAATTATTTCAAGACTTTCGTTTTAGATTCGACCTTATCACCTTCAAAACTAAGGGGAAATATTAGAGGATAGATATGAAAACAACTATTATCCAGTTGACTTATTTTGAATATTTATACTTTTCAATTCTTTAGATAGAGTTTGTATAGGTTTGTAATTCTTCCCTGGGGCTTCATTGATGATTAATGAATCAATTCATTCAATACCATACACACTTTTAAATCATTATATGTTGTCGGTTTTCAATTTTTGAATATTTATACTTTTGAATATTTATACTTTTCAATTCTTTAGATAGAGTTTGTATAGGTTTGTAATTCTTCCCTGGGGCTTCATTGATGATTAATGAATCAATTCATTCAATACCATACACACCTTTAAATCATTATATGTTGTCGGTTTTCTATTTTTGAGCTTTGTGTGCTTGATCGTCATTGTTCCAGTTGCACATTTGCTTTAATCCTCATGATGATTCACTAAGTGTATATTGGCAGGAGCTATGGCATAATTTTAAACATCAAAACACAGGATAACTAGATTCAGAATTAGCATTAAACCTATTGGATCGAATGACTTTAACACATTGTCACTCAATTTGAACAAGAACATGAATATAAAAACAAGCAGTAGTAAATTACGAAGCAGTAATTAAACAGGATCAACACATATGTTTCATTAAACGTGAATGGAATCTATTACAATGAAAAACAAAAACTAAGATCCCTCTAGAACAAAGCTTTCATTTATGATGGACATACTCTCTCTTAAACTAGACAAAAGGAGAACTAATCCGACACCTTAACAAAATATGCTCATTACAAAGATATAGAATACTCTATTTTGCTGTAATATTGTTGACGTGAAGAAAATAACAACGTTACTTAACCATCTTAATATAGAGGATTTTAGTTTTATTAACAAATCTTTATGAATTTATAATTTTAATAAATGCGATTGATTTTGCAATCTAGTTACTTATTTTTACTTTTTTCAAAAGTTTTACAACTGTTTTTGCAACCATATTATTTTATCATTTGCTTTTTCTAACTTTTTTCATATTTATTACCGAATTATAGCTGGCTTATATTTTATTGTTTTTTTTTTAATTATATATTATATTACCAGCGGTGAGTGTAACCGTTGGTTGAATCAATCAGGGTCGTCGGATGAAGCTGAAATTAAATCCTGACCGTGTAAACTCGACGGTTTTGACGGTTACGGGGTGGTTTTCGACAGTTTTCTCCGTTCCGCGGAATTTTAGGGTGCAGTTATGCACAACCTGGAATTTAGCAACAAAGCATCGTGGGATGGTTCCCTATAAGGTTGTAACCGTTTCATGTCCTCTATAAAAAGCAGCCATTATAGTCCTGCCCTCGAAACCTAAATCTAATTCATAAGATCAACTTGCAAAACAGAGGGTGTATTTATCCTTCAACCACCAGAAGGAAGGATAGAAGACACGTAATTGCGACCTTAAATCATCGTTATTCATGAGTTTTGTTCTTATTTCATGATTTGTTGATTCGATTGCACCTTGGACTTGCACATTTATCAGACTGACTGAATAAAATGGATGAGAATTGATTTTGGAGTTTCAGATACGGAGATGGTGAAGTAAAATTTCACAAAATTGCTTTTGGGGGATGATTTTTCTTTGGGGAGGAAGGAGTTACGTTTCATCATATTTGGAAATGCTATTACAAATCTCTAATGGTGTAAACATGAAGATAAGCCATTCTTTCTTTCTACACCTATAGTCATTGAATTTGAATATTTGACAAAGATATTTGATTTTGATTCTCTTTTTCTATACCTTTAGTTTATTCAAACATTAAACACTAATTATTGCAACTACAAGTCACAAAAAGTCGTTTCAAAACACTAATCCTAGATAGTAACACGATATTTGTAATTTTTTATTGTTAGGTTTGCAGCTGGATGCTTCTGGAAGTTTCAGGACTACTTCTCTTCTCAACGTATACTCATCTTGTCCTATTTTGGGCTGAGATATATCATCAGACGTGATATATATTATCTTCTTTAATCTTATATTTGTAAATTATTGATATAATCTTGCTATTTCCTTGCAATATGCAGCAGGCTAGAATTTGCCAACATATAAACTCAGGACCACTTATGTTTGTGTTGATATGGGAGTTTATTTCATTCAGGTTAGCTACCTGTACAAATACACGTTTCTATATGCTGAAAATTTTGATCCATCTACTTAATACTCTGTAGATTGGGATATGTTTTACTTTAGCGGGTCAAAAATGCAAAGGAATTAATTAACTCATAATGAAATGGGTCAAATGCTGATCAAAACTATGTTTTCATAGCATAAAGCCTCCAAAATCAATGCATTCAAAAAATGAGATTACTGAAACAACATGATTTTATTATTATATATTTAGCTGGTAGTGTTAGTGATATACATGTGTGAGTTTGCCTTACCATTTCATATGATGGAAGCTTGAATTTGTTCATTTATATGCTACAATTAGTTGTTATATATTGTTAGTAAGCAATTTACTCAAATCATACATAAACCATATTATATAACATAAGCACGAAGTATTAATTGAGAATTTTAAATTTTCCCTCTTTTGTTACAGCTAAACAACATTCTATCACTAAGAGCCTTCCTTTTGATAATGTTCTTGGCTTCATATTAATTATCAAGTGAAAGTTTTGTTGAGGAGTAATTCCAGATTTCCAGTGACATATATGAGAAGGGAGGGTGCCCTAAAAGAAAGAGAACTTTTATGTGGTTTGCTCATTTATCTGCTTATTCGGCCACTTTTCCTATCTGGATTTTACCATGAGGTGTAGGTATGTATGATATACAAGCTTTTGAGTTGTTTCTCTTTCACTTATGTATGCTATGTATTGTATGATTTATTGTGTACTGTATGCTATGTGTTGTATGATTTATTGTATGATGTCTGGCTATCGATATGGCTTTTTGTATACTGTATGCTATGTGTTGTATGATTTACTGTATGTGGTCTTGCTATCAGTATGGCTTTTGCTAGCGAGTCGGGGGTCTCTTTGGAAGCGGTCTCTCTACCTAACAAGATAGAGGAAAGACTCGCCTACACCTACCCTCCCCAGACCCTGCTCTTGAGTGGGATATACTGGGTTTGTTTGTTTGTTTGTTTGTTTGTTTTCTCTCCATGTTTATAGTCTTTGTATCTTTATCTATTATTTCCATGCTTATAGCATTTGGTTGTAATTTATTCTTATAGTTGTTGGTATATATTATAGTGTCATTCAGTTATCATAACTTGTGCATATGATTGTGCAACAACTTAGAGTGTAAAGTGATTTGTCGTTATGGTTGTATCGACCTAAGTCTAAGTATAAATTTCTAATGCTCTTTGTTGATGTTTGTTTCTTTTAGTCTATCTTGTAATCACTTAATTCAAGACACACCAAATGGGTTTAAGTTTCTGTATTTTTATGTTATGCAAATTAGAATTTTGATCAAATTTATAAACTATTGACATGGACAACAAGACTTGCCTTTCCCTATACCCTTTTTACATAATATGATTTTATCTCCAGAGATAGAACTACGATAATTGCCAATGAGGTATAATCTTCAAATTCATCACCCAAATGATCGACATGCTTTTTTTTACAATCTTAAATGTTGAAGCTGCAAAATATAAAAGAAGCTTAGTTCTTTCCTTTAGTTTGGAATAAATGATCTCATCTAAGTAACAGTTTGGTACAGTAGAGATGATGTTATCAAGTTTCTTCAAATTTATCTTTCGCAAAGCTAGCTATACCATGGTCCAATTGAGCTTAGTAACATGACTTTTAATATACACAAATAGATATTGTGGGTGAATGTTATTGATACAAATTTTAGTTTTGTTTGTTTACTTATAACAAGTCTAACGACGTCGTCCTCGATAATTTCAAGATGTGTAATTATAATTCTTTAATTTTTGTGTGTGAATTTGAAATTTTTATTTACTTGCTTTTGTGTTTATTAGACTAGCAATTGTGTTTGTAAACTATTTATAGGTTTCATCCAAACTGCTTCCACTGTTAGCTCTTGCATCTCTTCTTTTAAGAATTTACAGTCTCCCTTATGCAAATTCTCAGGCACCACTGATTGATAACTATTTGAGAATGTTGAATGGTTCTAAAGAAGCACCATTTCTGGTCACAAGTACAAATGTTTTTGTACAATCTGGAAAATGAATACTGAAAAGAAGATGGCTGGATCAGAGGTTTTTTTGTTTGCTTTTGGTTGTAGGGGTACTATTTATAATGCATTAGCAGATAAGGAGTGTTATGGTCTAGAGACCCCAAATGCTTGAATGACATATATTTTGTTAATAAGGTGGATCTTTTTCTATAGGTATAACACATTTATACATGTGCCTTAGTGTATCTATAGAATGGTTTTGACTGAAAAATGGAAACTAATAGGCTTTAGTAAATGTCGATGGTGAGCTATCAAACTTAGTACATGTTCATGTTTTAACTGAAGTGAATGATCGCCTTGCTTATGACAAGCCCGCAATTATTGGAAAGGTATTAACAATGGTTGTTATTTCTACACCACATATTATATATGAATATGTCATCTGATTTGTATTTTCTATTGCAATGTTCATGTTTTGTATGACCTAATATATTGTCTATTATTACAATCAACTTGCAGAGTAGATTATTCGAACTTTTGTGAAATTCACTTGTAACTTAATTTTTTAATTGGACAAGTTCATGGTCAAAACCTACCCATTCTTATTGCTATCAGATTGCTTCTTCTGTGGGAAAAAGAGAGTTATCATTTGTTTTTGGCCATTAAATTATTTGTTGGTTCTAAAATTCAACCATCACCAATTGCCTAAGGTTTTTTACTAACCTCTTTTGGCTTAAAGTGAGGTATGAAATAAGTTTCATGTATGGAAATGTTAATATTTAACAGCACTCTTAACTTTTTAGTATTTACTGATTTACAGATTTAAAAGAGAATTCTTTGAGGGATGCAAAGTTATTTTTTAAAGATATAAATGAGGTCAATTGGTTAACTACTTCATGGTGAACATGCAAATCCTCCACCCCAAGTTAGTCAACATGCACATGCTAAGAATCTACGATCCAAGATGGACTACACAATCCTCTGTTTCAGTAGTTTATTTATTACTGATTTGTTTTGCGGTTATATTGGCTTAGTCACTCATTTTTTTCTTTAAAATTAATCGAGATGTACTTTGATTTAAAACTCAATCTTATTTTCTTTGGGATTCAAAAAGCAAAAAACTTATTTTATTACATTAAAATACCCAACCACCGGACGGGTATAAAACTAGTTAGCAACAACTTTTGATAAAGGTCTGGTAGCTAATTTTACGACCGTTTTTCCCGAAAATAAAATTTCAGTAATCTTTCTCAATTTTTATAGTAACGAATGGTGTGTCCAACTTTGTGATTTTAAATGCCAACGAATGCAAATAAACCGGCCAACAATTCCCAATAAAATATGAAAGCAGGCCTACACAACGTTTATATACATTTAGCAGACGAATTTAAAACGCCTGCATAATATTCATCTTTAGTCTCATTTTCTTATGAAAACTGATTGAACAAAAATTCTACATATTAAATGCAATTTGCTGAATACTATTAATTTATAAGATTAACGCACATACCTTTTGATACACAAAATATGAAATGATATCTGCCATACCCATTAACTTCCGTAAGCTTCCTATAATGAAAACATGCACTCTATAATATCCGTGTATAACAGTAAATTTATTTAGCTCGTGTATTACACGGAATTGTAACCTAGTTAAATATATATTAAAACTTTTGGTCAATTTAACATATCAAATATAGCTAGTTGATTGATGTCTGCGATGCGAGTTGATCAAAACATATCAAATAAATGGTTTGGTGTGTTCCTCCTTGACTTCGCTTCTTTTAGATAAAGAAAGTCGTCTGTAATTGGAGTTTATATATGATAAAATAATAATAATAATAATAATAATAATAATAATAATAATAATAATAATAATAATAATAATAATAATAATAATAATAATAATAATAATAATAATAATTTTTATAAACTGGATGTAATAGTTTATTAATAGTTTATTCTTTTTGATGATTGAAACTGTCTAATTACAGCTATGTGCCTTTGTCCACGATGTAGATATAACTTGTTCTCAAAACTTGGGTTGACTTTCATTCTCACACAAATACTATAAATACCCTCCCATTATGTCCCAACATCATCATCACATTTACAAAATACATTACTTAATCTATAAGACAAATCTTCATTAGCAATGGAGGTTTCTTCATTAAGAAAAACACTGATCTTGTTGGTTCTTCTGTTGGCCACATTCACAACCTTGACACTAGCCAAAGGCAATCGCGGTCGTGGTAGATCAGGCACTCGTGTTGGCTTCTACAGGTCCACCTGCCCTAGGGTCGAGTACATAGTCCGCTCAGCGGTTCAGTCTGCTGTCCGCTCCAACCCCACTATTGCACCTGGTTTACTAAGGATGTTCTTTCATGACTGTTTTGTCAACGGTTGTGATGCATCTATACTCATTAACGGCCCGTCCACTGAGAAGACAGCACGACCAAACTCGCTCTTAAGAGGCTTTGAAGTTATTGATGCTGCAAAGTCCCGACTCGAAACCACCTGTCCTGGAGTGGTCTCATGCGCTGATATTGTCGCCCTAGCTGCCCGCGATTCTGTGGTTCTCGTAAGTAGATGTTTTCTTAATTTGTTTCCTCATGGTGCTTGTACACTTGTAGATCAACCCTTAACTATGGACATCTTGTAGACGGGTGGACTTAGCTGGCAGGTACCATTAGGACGTCGAGATGGCTTGGTTTCACGAGCATCGGATACTGCAAACTTGCCTGCATTTAACGACCCGATTAGTGTCCAAATCAGTAAGTTTGCTGATAAAGGTCTCAACACTCAAGATCTTGTTACTCTTGTTGGTAAGTAGAACAATATCTACAATAACTACTATATGTAATGTTATGACCTTAGTTATTAATTAAGTTGTGATTTATTATCCTTTACTAGGTGGACATACAATTGGAACAGCAGCTTGTGCATTATTCAGCTACAGATTATACAACTTCAACAATACTAATAGACCTGACCCTGATATAAACCCAGCATTCCTACCACAGCTGCGAGCACTTTGTCCTAATGGTGGTGATGGGTCGAGGCGTGTGGCGCTTGATACGGGTAGTGAAAATAGTTTTGGCAGTTCATTCTATGAAAACTTGAGGAATGGGCGGGGAGTTATTGAATCCGATGCAAAACTATGGAGTGACCGAAGGACGCAAAGGTTCGTGCAAAGGTTTTTGGGGGGTAGGAGGCAAAGTGGATGGAGATTTAACGTCGAGTTTGGAAGAGCGATGGTGAAGATGGGGAATATTGAGGTGAAAACAGGGAGACAAGGTGAAATCCGTAGAGTGTGTACTGCAACCAATTGATACAAATGTGGATGGGTTTAACACAATTAAGAAGTTGTTAATAAATGAACTTTGAATTGATTGAATATGTATTCATCTGTTTCATATGTAACAATGTGTGAAAATTGTATTGTTGTGTGTTTAATGACTGCTTTTTGTTGTTTGATGATTTTATTCATGACGTGAAATATATTATTAATCTTCTTGTATAATTATCGCGCTTCATAGAAAAGTGAAAAGTTTCTAGACTTCAAATACATTTCATATGTCTCGTTTCACAACTAAACAAAAGATCATAACAAATGGCAACTTCCGTGAAGATCAATCCCTAAACATGGTTACCAACAAAATTCCAAAGGTAACCATCACTACAAGAAATAACTGTTTTTGCGGCGATAATAATCGTCGCAAAAGGTTCCTCTATCGCCGCAAAAGACCTTTTGCGACGAAAGTTTCGTCGCTATATTGTCGCCGTAAATAAGCGGTCGCAAAAGATATTTTGCGACGAAAGTTGCGATGAAAAGGATGCGGGTCCCATCTTTTAGAAAAAGTACAAAAAAATTAAAAAACTGTTTTTTGCGACGAAAGATCGCCGCAAATAAGTTTAATAAATAAAAAATATATTAAATTAAAAAATGTTTTATGCGACGAAATTTTCGCTGCAAAAAGCCTGTTTTTTTTAAATATTTTGTTTCATTTGTCGCAATCCACCCAGGTATCCCTGGGTATCAAACCTGCTGTTCAAAGTGACTAATACCATTAAGAAAATCAACCCAATCGTAATTATAAAAGATAAATATAAAAACTAACTATTATCTAAAGTTAATAATAAACATAAAGTTTGTTCTAAAGTATTCATAACAAACATCAAAGCTAACTATTCCTATGATGACACATCTTCATCATTTTCATCATCACTTTGTTGAGAATTGCAACTTTTCTTCAAGGCGCTTTATACTTGGGTTTGGATTTGACTCTGCATTTGTGCCATCATATTAGCCATCATCTGAGACTGTCATTGTTCTTGCTCACTTGCGAGTCTCGCTGCTATCATTTCCTCAACCTCAGCCTGTGAGAACATCCGTTGATCCGTTCTATGAAGTGGAGGAGGGGGTTGTGAAGGCACGCTCGGTATTGGTCCTATGCCACGTTCCCACCCGGGCCGCTCCTCTAAGACCTGTCGCATGATCTGCTTCTCTGACAATTCAGGGTGTTGTTGTTGAAGCGCTACCATTTGCTCCTATTTAGTTTACAAAAACAATAACCAATGTTATATATAAGATCATGTTATAGATTACTATATTTTTATAAGATTTAAGGTGTTATACATAAATTCTCATGTTTTATATATCCATTTCATCTCAATTTAACATACATACACACATACACATATACATCCATACACAAATATATACATTCTCATGTTTCATACATCCATACACAAATACACATATACATCAATACACATACTCATATACATTCATTTTCATCTCAATTACACGTACACGTACACGTACACGTACACGTACACGTACACGTACACGTACACGTACACGTACACGTACACGTACACGTACACGTACACGTACACGTACACGTACACGTACACGTACACGTACACGTACACGTACACGTACACGTACACGTACACGTACACGTACACGTACACGTACACGTACACGTACACGTACACGTACACGTACACGTACACATCCTTTAACCCTAACTTTAGATTTGCTAACAAAAACATCATCCTTTAACCATTTGCTCCTATTTAGTTTACAAAAATAATAACCAATGTTATATATAAGATCATGTTATAGATTACTATATTTTTATAAGATTTAAGGTGTGTACATTACTTACATAGTATGCAGCGGGCTCAGGTTGATAGAAATTACCGCTTGAGTCGGTATAAAAGTGGCGATATGCTAATACGGCACTACCAGGTTCATCAGAACCCTCTTCTCGCTGTAAATATAATAGATAGATATATAATCATATAATAGTAACTTATAACAATATAACAGGAACTTACAAACACATATCGCCTCAATTTATAAACACATTATATTAAAACAACTCATAAACATATAACGACACTGCGCTAGAGATGTCCGGCCGCCATGTCCCTTAATCGTCTGCTTCCCTTTGTTGGATTTGTTAGTTTCAGACCGAGCCTTGATTTCAGGAGAAGTGTAATAATTCACATAGCCTTTCCACTTAGATTCTTGCATGTCAGGTGGCACAACATCAGAAATATCAACCCTGTCCTCCCCACCTATTTTGCTGAAATGCTTTTGCTTGAACCGGTATTTGTGATCTATATACCAGTTTGCAGCATATTTCTCAATGTCTGCCCTCAGACCTTCGTGGGGAGTCATATCAAAATACATCTGCAAATAATGAAAACAAATAGCTTAGTCTATATATATTTAAACACTGAATTGAATTATCAAAAACTTAACCTTTAAGTCAGGCCAGATAGTCGCCTTCAACTCTGCAGGTATCTTTCTCCAGCTCTTGTAGTTCTGAGGAAATTTGTCAACGAGGGTGCCAACCAGTGAAGCAAAGGTTGCCTGATTGGCACCTACAGGTTTGTACGTGTCATGCGTACCTTGCTCAAATTCAATTGTGAGCAAATTTCCTTGAGGATTTCTTTTGCGCATACCCTGAAGTGTAGTCTTCCCACGCTTGCCTTGTCCTGCAAATTCAATGGAACAAAATAAAAACACAAGTAGGTTCATTTTAAAATATAATAGTATAAAAGAGGATTACCTCTCCCGCTACCACTGCCGCTGCCGGAGTCATCACTGACCTCGCACTGTCGTGGCGGCTGCCACGATCGATTATCATCGGGAGGACCACCACCAGGTGGACCACGACCATAGGTATCCCCACCGTGACCTCGTGCCACGTCTACCATCTGTTTTGAGTTGTACGGCGTAAGTCTCGGCTATGAACCAAAAACCTCACACCGTTAACAATACAAGCAGTGTAAAGTTTGCATGTCGTGGTCCATTTGCCAAAGCAAATAACTGAGGACTAACACTAGATTCATTATTTACTCGCCGACGGTTAGATTTACTAACAAAAACATCATCTTCTAACAAAAAAATCTATTCTTAGCTTAAGTCTAGACATTAAATAACACTTAAATCTCTTAAACTATAAATCCGATACAAACATGTAAGACCCATATCCCGAAGGTCCCACTATAAATAAATTATAAGCATAGATAGTTCTTAAACTACAATTCATTATATCAATGCAACAAAATTTTTTAGAAACTCTCACTTATCAAATGCGTCCAAAAATTAGAAACCAATCATTTAAACGATTACTTTGTAAATGGAATGCCACTCTTAAAGTACTAGGTAACATTTTACCCAAGAATATGAAGGGTAATTCACCAGTAAGTTTGAATACCGTTTCCATGTTTTGGATTATCATTGTACGGTTATATTTGAGTAAATAGGTATTCCGACTCTTTTTAGGGGACCACTACACAGCAGCAAAAAGAATTAAAAAAATTGAAAGAAATCACAACAAATCAAAAGAAATAAAATACATAAAAATAAATAAGTAACCACCTCATTTGGATAAAGCTAGTGACTGGTTTCTTAGCGCCTAAAAAAACTCACCACCTCTTATCGGTTTTGACAAAAAAGTAGCAGGTGTCGCCTTGGCAATCAAGAAGCGTTATGCTCGTTGCGCCTTGAATTAGCGCCTAGGCAAACGCCTCAAGCGCTTTTAACAACACAAAGTGATGCAAGTATAGCTACACACACAAGCAATACACTTCCACAGTTCTTGTAACTTACAATTAATGAGCCAATCCTTGTTAAAACATATGGCAACCACATATAAATAACTTGTATTACTTGCAAAGGTTGACATAAAACTATAAAAGAAACACATTTTTCATGAATGTAGAACAGAAAATAGCATTACCCTTCACCAACTGAATTGTAGCAATAGAGGTGGCATACTGGCGTGTTATACCAAATTGACTGACCTCAACTCAAACTGTTAAAGTAAAGGTTTATTGCGCAGATCCACATACCCAACTATGTTTCATCATTATGTAGGGACTACATAAAGTGTACTTTAGTTCTTTGGAAGAAATAAAAAATAAGTGTTTAGTAGACGAAATCTCTTGGCTTATGTAAGATCAATAGGTTTATGTTTAGAACTAACTCAATGCGTGTTTCCTTAATCTTCTTCCCAATCATCCAAGTAATTATTTTATCCATCATTCCTATCCAAATAAATCATCCCTGCACCTACCCATAGACTCAGAACTAGTCTTCTACTTTTGGTATGTTTCATCAAAGGAAATTCAAGTCCTTCTCCACCACTAGGTTACTGTAAACTGTAAAGTCATCAACTTCCGTCCTATTACCTAAAATTTCACCAATTCTTCTTCACATCACAAGATTATGCACCATCCAGCTGATGTGAGAAGAAAACAAACGTACCTATGTGTTGAAGATGATTGAAATTGCATCTCTAAATCAGTAACTAAAACTTACTTCAACCTTGTATGAAAGTTAAAACAAGGATCAAAATTGAATAATTCTTAATACTGACTCTGACTATAGTTATTTAACATGAATTCAACATAACCTAAATACCTAATCCATTTAGGGCATGATAAGAGAAACAAGTATGCATTATAGAGAGATTAGTACTGTACTATCTTCTTACATTTTCAGTGGTGTTATTAGCAAGAGGTGGCTTATACAGACTAAACACAAAGCCATAAAACAACATACACATATACATACACATCCTTTAACCCTAACTTTAAATTTGGAAACAAAAGCATCATCTTTTAACAAAAACATCATCTTCTACTTACTAGTGTTCAACAAATACATCATTCTAACTCTAATTTTAGATAATAATCATAATTTATTTTCAAATTAAAAAAAAAGTTCTTACGGTGGTATGTATGTAACGGTGGTGGAGTGGCGATGGTGGTGACGGCAGACGACGGTGGAGGTGGTGGCGCTGGTGAGGCAGGGTGGTGGTGGAGCAAGTGGAGGTGGTGGATGGCGGTGATGGAGTAGGTGGCGGTGTTGAAGACGGTCTCGGTCGTTGTGGAGCCGGTGGTGGCCGGTGAAGCGCTGAGCAGCGGCCGGAGGAGCGGCGGCCGGAGGAGCGGCGGCCGGAGGAGCGGCGGTCGGTCGGTCGGAGCGACGGTCGGTCGGTGGTCGGTCGGTCGTGTAGGTTTGGAAGATAGTGGGAAATGGGGACTGCATTCTGCGATCCCCTTTTTCACATAACTAAAACCTATTTGCAGCGACAATATCACCGCAAAAAACCAATATATCGCCGCAAATAACGAGGCGGGAAATTTCCCCCCAAATGCTGCTTTGGAAAATAAAAAAAAACAAAAAGTAAATTAAATATACCTTTTGCGACGAAACTATCGCCGCAAAAAGATAATAAAAATTAAATAATTAAATTAATTTAAAAAAAATATAAATTAAATTAAAATAAACCTTTTGCGACGAAAATATCGCCGCAATATAGTAAATTGACTGAAAAAGTCAAAAAGTAAATTATTTTGGTCGTGTAGCATCTTTTTTGCGACGAAACACGTGTCACGGCAAAAGATTTAGTCGCAAAAAGCCTTTTTTCTTGTAGTGCATACATCGGAGAATAGACGTATTGTAACATGGAATTTACCGAGAAATCATTCAAAAGTTTTCTTAGGTCCTCAAATGTGACAATTACATGCAATTGTGATGCTAAGAGATCAACAAAGGCCTCTTTACCACGAATTATTGACTTTTAATATGTAACGAGGGCGCCTTTATCTACAATTGGTATCACCGGCCACGGTGTAAATGGGATCGACGCAACTCCCAAATGCAAAGATGTAACCCTTTTTCCGACCTCCAGAATCATCCACTCATACATCATCAAGAAGCATGGTGGAAGGATCCATGTTAACATATTTTTGATTCATTACTAGTAGCACAGTAACATACACAAAACAACGAGTAATCATAATTATGACAACCCTAGAACCGAGGTTAGGCAAAATCAATATTTTCTATAAAATAATAATAAATGCTTATATCTTATTAGAAGTTATTAAGATAATGTTATTAGGTTATATGAGTTTTTTCATGCTTAATTGAACATGCACATATGATATATGAACATGCATGCATGCATGAAAGTTTACATGTGCATGTATCTTTTTCATATGAATTTTATGATTATGGTATCTTACGTGTGTAGTTATCGAATTATAAGATTACGTGATTAGTCACTTGATTGATAAATGTCTTTCATTTACATTAAATGAATTAGAATCAAAACTTAATCAAATATTACCAAACAAGGTTACACCTAGAAACTTTGTATCAAACTAAAACCAAACAAATCTTAAAGACCGACATACTAACTAAAACACAACCATAAACCTTGTATCGGTTCATTAGGACTTTCACTAACCTAGATTAACAACTAAACCACTATTTAATCTTAGCATTAATGACCAAGTGAGTCATTAACCTACTTGGTCGACACCTAGCCTCATTAAGACACTAATTGTCCTTTAAACTATGACACATCTACCCTAAACTAACAACTAAGTATAGCTAAGACACCACTTCACCACCCTAGCAATAGACCTCATGATGAGAGACTCCACTACTACCTCTCGACCGCTGGAACCATTAACACCACACCCACAAACCACCACAACCGCCACTATCATCACTCTTGGCTCTCTCTCTCTCTCAGGTTGTTATCACCACCATCATAACCATCACTCCATAGTCGCAAACCACCACAACCAACACCATCTCTCTCGGCTCACTCTCTCGGCTCACTCTCTCCTATTCTCGGTTTTCAAGTCATCTAGAGTTCTTGAACTCACCATAATCTCTTGCTTCGATTTTAGGGGTTGTTTGACAATATCTGAATGATTAAGTGCTGAACCAATAAGTGGTCTGAACCATTAGGTGCTAAACCATTAAAAGGTCTGAACTATTAAGAGCTAGTATATCGCTTAACTATTCAATAGCAAATGTCTGACCAATTAGATAAGAGGTCTTAATCATTCAGTATTAGACCTCTTAACCATTCAACACTAGTACAATGCTTAACCATTCGGAAGCAAATGTCTTAACCATTCAGACATTTCGCGAAACAAATAGTCTGAACCATTAAGTGTTGAACCAATCAGACATTTGAACTATTAAGAGACTGATTAAAAGGCTGCCAAACAGCCCCTTACTATCATTACCATCTTTGTTCATCTTGCTTATGATCTAAGGACTATCATCATCAACCCGATTATCAAGAAATCTAGCAAAGCAAGTTATTTAGTTTCTTCATCAAAATAAGGTTAGATCTCCAAAACACATGACTAACAAGTTTAAAAGGTGGTATGTGTTTAAATAAACACATAAACAAGCTCTTGAAGGTTAATCATCAAGAATATTTATACATGATTTTTATTTCAAAAATTAGTAAGAAATAAGATTTAAGAGTTAAAAACTTAAAAGTTTTATATACCAAGGTTTAAATAAAAAGATTACAAAATAAAAAGATTAGAAAATTAAGAGTTAAAAACATTGGTATTCTTGATGAAATTAGATTAAGCACCTAAATGACTGTGATTGTAGGAATAAAATAAGAAACTTGTTAAAAGATATTAGAAATAATAATCTGTAGATTTTGATGTAATAATGTTGAGTAGATTAATTTTTATAAATAATTCAAGGAAAAGAAAGAAAATTATTATATAAAAGCTCTAGTCCTTGTAAAAAAATCTGGAAAAATTATATAATAACCCTTGTATCTTATAGAAGTTCCAGAGTAAATTTCATGATTAAATTCATTTTATGACTGAATTTTATATTTTAATATAATTTATAAATAAAAAATTGAAACAAATCGAAAAATAGTGGGTTAAATTATGATAAATTCATATAAATTATGATATTCAGAATAGAATAGTTTGTATAAATTTTGGAATTTTTAGATATACTTAACTATCTTAATTTATCTGAAAATTTTAAAAATCATAGTAAACCGATTGTTATGACTTAATAACCTGGAACTTTATGAGATAATATATACTTCAGAATAATTATTCTGAAAAATTTTGGAGATTTTAGAAAACCCATAGCTATTTTGTTATTTTATATAAATTTTATATAAATTCTAGAAAATTATTAGTTGAAATTTTTATATGTTAATTTGAATTTTAAGATGTTACTTATGTTAAAATTTAGTAATATATGGATATCCATAGCTATTTTTTGAAATTATTATGATTAAAGAAATAAATGCTGAAAATTTTAAAGAAATAAGATTTATTTCTAATATATAATTATTTTATAGGTTTTGCTGAAATTAAGGTGAGATTCATAGCCCCATTTTATATTTATAAGTTTTGGGGGAAAAGCATATTGTTTTATGATTGATGCTAATATAAATAAGTTTTTTTGAGAAACCGTCTGGTAATATAGGTAGCGTTATTTAAGAAAATGTTTTCTGCACTAACAGGATAAGTGTTGTGATGTTATATTATCTGATTTTGTGATTTGTATTTGTGATAGTTATAAATCGTCTGGTATATAACTAGCTTTGGTTGTAATTTTATTTATGTTGCATCAAAATATTTTTGTTGACATTAAACCTATGTTCTCAACAACATTATGTTGACTGTTTTAAGTATGTTTTTTCACGTAATTAAAATGACTAATAGTGTTATGTTTTCATTTGATGTGTACAACAGATAAGGTGGAGTAATAGGGAAGACATGTGTCAAAATAAGTGTAAATGTGTTTGAACCTAGCATAACACATATCCACTATACTAAAGAATAAGAAGCAATTATTAGTTACTTTTATATTTAGGTTACATTTTGAATATGTATTAGTCTTTATATAGATAAATTTTGTATGAATAATAAATGTAACCTGAATGTATATAAATTAAGTGATGTTATGTTAAAATTAGTTATTAAATTTGTTTTGTCTGTGATCAATGTGTTTTGAACCAAAGAGTCACACCCAAGCATTTCATGCTTCCGCGAGGATGTGACAGGTTGGTATCAGAGCCATTGATAACAAATCATCAATATGATATTTTTTCTTTTTATGATTTTATATGATCATATTCATGCTTAGATGAAAACAAAACTTGAGATATATATTAATTCATATGTGAAAATTTTATGAATTCTATGTGACTTACATGAGTTAAATTTGTAAGAATTTTTGCAGTATGAGTTCTGATAAATCTGATAGTTACTATAACAAAACTGATCATTCGGGTTATAGCAACCATAGAGACACAACACCTGATAAAGAGCCTTAGAACAAAATAGAAACACCTCAACCTGAAACCCGAATCCAAACCATGCCAAAGTTTTATGTCCGACATGCACCAGTAACTATAGGAGTTTATACAATCTAAACTCCCAGAAAAAGAGTACGACGTGCCAGGAAACTTCTCAATAGTGAAATCTAGGAACCAAAAATCCGAACCCAGAAACTTTTTCTCCCATATCTGAAATAACACCCATAAATTAATCTGATGAATCTGAAACAAAAAAAAGAAGAAAGAAAGAGGCAAAGGTTAAAGAATGGCAAATAGAGGCAACCAACCAGATCCTCAAAAGGGTTAGGAAGATTCAATGAGAGGTTCGGGTAATTAAAATAGATGCTAAGGAAGGAAAGAAAAGAGACAAAAGCATCCTCACCAAATTATGGAAATGAGTTTGGGGAAACTAGAAATCTAGAAAAACTTTATGTATACTGTGGTAACTTTAAAAGTAAAAAATAAGAATATATGCTGAATTATTCCATTTAACTTTATGACCACTAAATATTATAATTTCAGTAAAACTTACATATATCCTCTTGTCTTCTTAAGATATTAATACAATTAAAATATAGTGAACTAGGCTAGAAGAAGAAACTCCGCTAGTAAATACCACTACTAATGAGAATGAAAGAATTTTTTAAATTATGACCCAACAACTGGAAGCTGTAATACCCACCTTAGTAGCCCAATTACAAAAAGACCTTAATTTTGGAGGCATACCACCTGAAAATAAAGAACCAGAAAATGCTAATATAGGAGAACACCAGGAGAAGGAGATTGTAGATGGAGTTAGGAAAGGATGTTCTTATAAGACTTTCATGTCATGCAGACCCCGAGAGTTTGACGGGAAAGGTGGAGCAGTACAAGCTTTATGCTAGGTAGATGAAATGGAATAAATGCTGGATATTAGTAACCGTGCTGATAACCATAAAATCATGTTTGCTTCATATTTTCTCAAGGGAGAGGCACATTCTTGATGGAAAATGGAAGTTCAGACAAAAGGAAAGCACACTATGAATGGATTAAGCTAGGAAGAGTTTAGGAAACTGGTAATTGAAAAGTATTGCTCTTATAACGAAATAGAGAAAATACAAGCAGAATTTTTGGCATTAGAAATGAAAATGCAGCACATCGACAGTATACTGATAGGTACATTGAACTTAATAGGTTATAACGCCCGGAATAAAGTCGAAACGAGCCAATTAATAAAAATGGGCATAGCCGGATTATTTAAAAAAATATGCGGGAAATGGAGTATGGACCGAGTAGACCTCGCGGGTTATGTGTTCGGAGAGTTTAAGGTCTCGGGAACGCCGGGTATATATAAACGAATCAGCTTGAGCCACTCTCATTTGCAACTCAACACCAACTTCTAGAGAGAGAGAGTAGAGAGAGAAAATGGAGAGAAAGTGGTGATTTAAGGCTCGGTTGATCAAGAGATTGAAGATCGGTGTTCGTGGACATCCAAACAACAAGAAAAGACCAAGAATCTAGGTAAGAAACACCGTTTAATCGTTTCTTTGAGGGTAAACCCGGATCTAAGGCTTGGGTTTTTGAAAGTGGCAAAGAATCACCCAAAACTCATGTTTTTGTGTAAAAAAACATGTAAGAAGATTAGATATAGCTTATTGGGTGATAAACCAAGGTTTTGGGTGTAAAATATTGAAGTTTTGGGTCAAAAATGGGTTGGTTCGTAATTTTAGCCCGTTCTACGAAACGGGGTGTTCATCCAGCGAAATTATGTAGTCATGCAGCGAAATTATGTAGTCATGCAGCGAAACTATGAAGACTTTCTAGAAATTGTAGTTTCGCAGATAGTTTCGTAGAAATGGTTTGCAACAAAAGTTAGGTAAAACTGGCAGCGAAGATGCCAGCAAAACTGCTGGCGAAACTAGCAGCGAAACTGCTTGCGAAACTAGCAGCGAAACTGCTGGCGAAACTAGCAGCGACACTGCTGATCATGCAACGAAACTAGTAGCGAAATTAGGCAGAAATTAACTCCTTTGAGTGTTAACTTATCTGCAGGCTGCGTAGTGTGACCCTTGCTTAGAAAGCTTGATTGAGATGCTGCTCATCGAGTCCCGGGGAGTTCTGGATCCCCTATTTTAAAGGTTTTTCAACTTGTTTGGGGCTGGAAATGTATACTAAATATACGACTTAAACGACCAAGATTTTTAAGAGGTTTTAACTGGAAGATCGATTTTCTTTACATTCTATGATGACTTGTACATGTTATGCATGTACTTGTGTATGTGAATGAATGGTGCATGATGTATGTTATGTTATGATGATGTATGACGATGCTATGCTTATGTATGATGTGTTTCCTTATGTTCCTTATTGCGTATTATGATGTGACCTTACGTGGTGTGATTATAATAATGAACGTAAAATATTATCTTAACGAAGCAAAAGATTTAAGATAATGAAAGTGAAACATAATGAATGAATGAAAGTCTTACAAGCAAATGAAAGGAGGTTCACAACTCATTGAGAGTTGTTAGCTCAACTATGTGCCTACAGCGTGCGATCTTGGCTAACCCTTAAGGTTTACACACAGGGGGAGTTAGTATGACTACTCCATACGTGCGATATGTGCTATATGTGCGATATGTGCGATATGGGATCCTTGTCTCTTAACCCTATATGATATGGCTTTGTGCTGAAGAGAGGGGGGTTAAGCATATGACAGGATCTAGACAGAAGTGAAAAGATAATAAATGTACGAAAAGTGCGGTAAGTAGAAACGTGCGATATGTACGAAATGAATGATGATGGAAGATAATAATTATTACCTTGATGTACGTATGATGTGTGATCATGTATGATAGTAAAGAAAATGTTTTAACGAATGAAAGGTAATATAATGTTTTTTGTAAAACTAGAACTCACTCAGCAACGCTGACTTTTATGTGTTTCCAGTTGGCAGGTAAATGTTGCTGAGGATGGCACGGGGCAGCTACTTGGCGTTTTTGGATGACATCCATAATTTAAATTATGATGTTTTGCATTGTAATGGGAACAAACAATATTTTGTAACGATTATGAAGGTTGTATTATTTCACAAAAGCAATGAATGAAATGATTTTAATATATTCTGCTGTGTTGTTTTAGTACCGCCTAAATATATGTTTTATGTTTTATGTGCGATGATTGACCAGCTGTAAGCGTCCCGGGAACGGGGCCTTACAAGTTAGTATTAGAGCCAAAGTTTAAGTGAAACGGGTTAAAACTTTCAAGATGAACCTAAACTTAAACTGAGAATGGGATAAAAGGAAAGGGATGTCAGTCCGAGTAGCTACGTGCCATGAGGTATTTTCTTTAATGATAATCGGTATTACATGCGCATGTTATGTGGTTTATGTGCCTTTGGTAGATTTAGATACTGATGTAGTCAGGATAGGAAATACTTGGGGTATGAAGAGTAAAGTAAGTGACTAATCACAACTAGCCACTGTAATTAGGGGCTTACTATACTTGACATAAAAACTAAGCTATTCCCTTGAATAACTGTGTTAGTGTTTGAATCTTATAGCGTGTTAGAGGATGGCTGGTAGTAGATCTTCGAAGGCTTCTCGAGGTGGAGGTCGTGGTGGATGTGGTGCTGGACCACGGGTCATGAGAGGAAGGCCTAGAGCTGAAGAAGTGGCTCACGAAGAGCCTGAGAACCCTGTGGTGACTGTGGTGGAAGAGGTTCGCCAGGTCATGCAGACAATTTTACCGTCTGTAGTGACTAAAGTAATAAAGGTTGTAAGAGAAGGAGAAAGGAAGGAGATGAACAGGTCCTCAGGAGGGAGAGAGCAACCGGAGACTGAGACGGTAGTCTTTTTCCTAGCTCAAGTTATGCCTGTTTTAAAATACCGTTGCCGTACAACTTTGACTTATCCTAGCTTGACTTCTCGAGCTCCAATTATCATCCCGTTTCTTTCCATTTCTTTGTATTCTTCACGTTTAACCTACAAACACAATATAATTGCAAAGTAACTCTATTTCTCATACATTTACACGTAAAACCGGAAATAAAGCTGTTAAACGTTGAACTTTCACCACCCGATCACAATCCCCACACTTACCTTTTGCTTGTCCTCAAGCAAAGCTCAATTGTAATTTACAAAACCATCATTGAAGATATATCTCACTAGTCACCTATTAAATACTAATTAAGGTCTAAGGTCATGCCCTCATTCACACGACTTACATTGTCTAATATATTTACATTCTAGCAAATCAAGTATAAACAAAATAAGACATCACCCAACTAATATTAACATGCTTTTGATTTCTAATCTCATGTACACACCTCTCATAATAATTCACTCTTCTCGGTTTTATATCTGGACTAGTAAAAGATATACTAGTGTAATCACACAATAATCCAATATACCACATTGTCCACATAAGCTTATATGGGGATCACACCTCCACCATTTGCATAGATCTTGCACACATCTAAAGGACTTATGGGTTTTTAGGCTGAGTTAAAAGTACGAGATTTTTTACTTTTAAAAGTGGCTAACACACATAGAGTTATACCCCAAACCATTAAACCATACTTATCAACATGACTCACAGAGCTAAATCACTTTGATCATTTTGAACCACTACTTTTATTCTTTTTTCTCTTCTTTTTTTCATTATTTTTCAATTTCTTTTTCATAGTATAAGCTTGACTTCGGATGCTCTATTACTTTGAATGGCTTAACAGTCGGTTATCAACTAACAACTTGGGATTTTATGTGTTGGGTTTAACAAAAGAATGGTTTAAGGCTCAACATGGCTACTAAGGGGTAAGATGGATGACTATAACAACCGTTTAACAAGTAACTAGGTTTCTAAATTGCCTTTGTTATTTATGTGCAACATCTTGCTTATAGTCTTGATATGCATCAAATAATACAAATTCTGCTACAAAAGTAGTATATGGCCTACCCTCAACAAATGAACATATATATATATATATATAATGTGTTTGAAGTCATAGGCTCAAAATCTCACCAAGTACGAATTTAGGCTACCGATGTGCACATGAGTTTATTATATCAAAAGCTCGTTAACATTAACCAGACATCGATTACATTTTCAGAAACAACCTGCTAGAAAAACTTTATCTCTCAACTTAAAGAATATGAACATGACCTAGGATCTACACTAATATTTTAATAAGCAACAAGCTAGTGATTTATATTGAAAATTCTAGCTTCATAAATACACTAAACTTTACTTGAAAACTTTTTGTAAAAATTAACATTTGACAGAATGGTTTTTGAAAAATTTTGAAAATTTTTACCTTAATTCTGCATAACTCCCCTCATCCCCACACTTGAGATGTACATTGCCCCAATGTACTAAATAAATATTACTATTGGTGTGGAAACAAGATAATTTTAAGATCAGACCCAATCTTATCATTTTCACAAACCATTTACAATCAGTCGGGGAACTACCATCAATAACCGAAAATTAAAACTAACTACAAATTAACTATTTCTAACGATTCAGAAGGGAAACAAATGCACCTGAATCATCGATTCCTTAAAAAAACGTAATTAATCATGTAATCCGGATGAAATTCATGTTCTTGATGTTGGAAGAGCTTGATAATGATCCTAGAATGCTAATTTTTGTTCAAGATTGCTGTGTGAAAAGTTCAAATTCGTATTAGGGTTTTCCCCCTTTAAAACCCCTCAAATTAGGTTAAAATCCAAAAAACGCGGCAATCAGCGTCGGTGGCGCCACCAGTGGCGTCGGTGGTGCCACCAGTGGCGTCGGTGGCGCCACCAGCGCCATCTGGGCTGAAAGTTACTGACCAACGGTGGCTCTGACGGTGTTTCTGACGGTAGCGGCATCAGTGGCGGTGGTCATGGCATCGGTAGAGCCACCGTCACACCCTAATCTTGACAGCGCAATCGTCGAGATGTGAGGTTAAGATTGTTCACAGCCACATAACGCTATATTTAAATGTAAATATTAAAATTGTAAGTTTCAAAAGGCATTACAAACATAAGTCTCAAATATGAAATAAGTTCAAATATAACATAACAAAGCATAATTCTTTTATTCCATTAAATAGGTCAAATCCTAGATTATTGCAAGCTTCAAAAGATCACTCTAAACTTGGGCATGACCTGAAACATGATAAAAGTAAAAGGTCAACTAAAAATAGTTGGTGAGTTTCCAAGGTTTTCATACATAATATGATAAGATTACAAGTAGCAATTCACGTCATAGGTTATAAGTTAGCAAGGTTATAGAACACATATCGTTACAACCAAACCTCGACTTGATTACAAGTATATATGATTGGCTAAGTGTATTTGGTTCCCAATAGGCTTGTCAGGCCCAAAGATCTAAGACGTCACCAGGCTAGCAATAGTTAATGATTGTAAACAAACTATGTATCTCATTAATCACTTACAACACACAAATAACCATGACAAAATATAAAGATGAATTGCAAGTGCTTTACAAGTCTCAAAACGTTTATAAGTGTATGATGTATAAGTATCATGCTTCACCCCAAAGTAGTGTGAAAATCATAAAAAGGGGCAAGGAAACTCACATGACGTATAAGTATATAAGATGATTATAAGAATTAACGATGCTCCAACGGATTCTTTTACAAAGCACCTAAACGTACATATTACAAGATTTAAGGTTAATAATAGGATTAACATTTTAACGTGAATTAGGGTTTCAATAAGAATTTGGGGTTTTTGCAGGATCGTGTATTGGTCACTCAACAGATGGTTTTTCTCTCAAACTCACCTTGAACAACACTCAGCAAGAGTCTATGAAGAGTTGATCACAATATAACAAGTAATAAGCAGTAAATAAACACAGAATGTAAATTTCAAGGTACTTTTATATATTGCTTCTCAACTCAAAGGATTACAAGACTCTTGGACTCAAATCGATTTCTAATGAGTTACATGGAGAAGATATATATACTACTACCTACAGCCGGATATACTTTGATACCAGCTGGAAACCTCTAACCTGACATCTATACTACAAGACTCTAGGTGAGGTCTTTCAGACATTTTGCCTGAGAGTTGGTAGTCAGGACATGTCCCTGACTTACCTTTTGTCACCAACTAAAGTTGGTAACATGTACTATCATAAAAAGGTGAACAATAGAATAAAGTATGGTCAACAACATGGCTCTTTAGGAAGATGCCATGCTGTATCAGAGGTCTGCAGCGGACTGTCAGGGACCATACTTATATCTACTGGACATAGCAATGTCTTCCGAAGGATAAAATGCTTCAGAAGAATAACCTCTTCCGAAACCACTTATACTTCGGAAGACTGCTTCTTCCGAGGCTTGGAGTCTTCTTTGTCTTCGGAAGCAGACTTTGTCTTCAGCTCTTTCATTAGACTTTGTCTTTGGAAGCTCAGACTTTGTCTTGGAAGCTCAGACTTTGTCTTCAGCTCTTTCATCAGACTTTGTCTTCGGAAGCTCAGACTTTGCCTTCAGCTCTTCATCAGACTTTGTCTTCGGAAGATAGTCTTCAGCTGTTGGCTTCAGCTGTTGTCTTCAGCTATTGACTTCAGCTATTGCCTTCAGCTGTTGACTTCAGCTGTTGCCTTCAGCTGATATCTTCAGCTGATGTTCTTCAGACTCTTGGAAGATCTCATGCTTAGCTTTGGAAGCCCTTGAATGTAGCATCAAAATGACTATGTGAAGTGGTTTTGGTTGCACCAGCCTTATCATGACCCAACAAGCTCCCCCTAGGCTGATGCTACCAAAACTTCACTTCCCTCTTCTTCTCAAAACTCTCAGCACCATGGATAGTAAGTGTTTATCAGTTTCTTCATTCTTTCTTGATGTGGTACTGAGAAGTTTGTACAAATCCTTGTAGACAAAACTCCACTCTGTCACCTTGGATTATGTGTACCCTTTGTTGTGGCCCTCTGAAAAGAGTTAGTTGATGGGAACTATAGTCATATTCCCATCTAACTATTGATTCCAATTTTGGACCTTCCACCATCTGTAGAAAGGCTGTGCCTTTGGTGGTTGGTCTTTCCTTGTCTTCTGGTCTTTTCAACTTCAACTCTTCTTCAATCTTGGCTCTTGTATTAAGTTTAGCAAAGTGGAGACCGCTGATATGATTCCTGATGTGTGCAGCATCTCAGAGTTGGAGGGATTGGAGAATGGCTTCTCTGCAAGCTCAGCAATGTCAAATCTTCTGAGATGCAATAGAGAAGTGGCATTAAGCCTGGTGGTTTCACCATTCTCTCTTTCCACAACAAAGTTGTGAGAAGGTTCATCGAACCTCCACTGGATTATACCTTCCTAGGTCCAGGAGATTGACTAGAAATCCTGTCCTCTTTCCTTGTATCCAGTAGAGTCACCAGTTTCCTTCTTAGTCTCTTCTCTTTAGCATTGAGGGTATCAGAGTTGAGACCAAGAAGTCTTGCAGCCTGGCCCAAAGTATCTCTAGGCAACTCAAGAAATTGGCCTAGGGTGAGGGAGCTTGAGGAGTTATCAACATAGGTGATGTTGATAAGTTCTCCCTCACAGGAGATGCTGCTCATAGTGGTGCAGTTGATGAGCCTAGTCTTGAACTCCTTTATCTCCTCATAGGAGAGATGTTGAGAAGGCTGAGGGATGATCTTGGTTTCTGTTGGGTAGGTTTAGGTTTAGTGGTTTTGGGTTGTGTTTTGGGTTTTAGGATGGGAAGTTTATGTGGTTGAGGTGATGTGGTGGGTTTGGGTAGAGTTGTGGGTTCAGGGGTGAAGGTTTCATCAGTGGGTTCGGTTTTGATGGGAAATGGGATTGGTTCTTCTTCTGGTGTGGGTTGTGGTTTAGCGGTTGGCTGTGGTTGAGTGGCTGGGGTGAAGACCATTCCTGTCCCCTCCTGTACCTCTTTCCTTTTCCCCATACGGATGTCAGCTTTTATTTCACTGACTATCCGCTGGAGTGTCCTTTCGGACATAGGTCCCACCTGCCTACCAGAGAAGCCATGAGCCCAGAGATAGTCTTTCATCCAGACTTTGTCATTGGATTCTTGGTGGCAGTGACCCCCTTTTCTTCCTCCCTCCGCTTCTCTCCTTCAACTTCTCCCTGGCAGCTTTCTTCCTTTCCTTCTCCATTTGATCTGCTCTTTGTTGTGGAGTAGCAGGATCATGTCATCATCAAGTGGAGACAGTTTCGGAAGACTAAATCCTCTTGAGAGTAGGAATTTAATCCTAGCCTCTCTCAGCTGCAGGCTGCTTCCCTTTGTTCTTTTTTTCCTTCTCCAAGGCCAACCTGGCTTCTTCTTCTTGCCTTAGCCTGGTTGACCTCTCCAAAGTCACTAACTCCTCTAGTCGTAGCAGGAGTACTTCCTCATTGGCAGCTCCTAAGCTGATGAGCTGGTCAATGAGTGCTGTCCTTCTCTTAGTGTTGATTTCCTTCTGATTAGCTGCAGCTGGCTTAGAACTAGCCACTAGCAGCTTCTCAGCAGGAAACCTACCTTTCTTCTTGAGCTTTTCAATCCTTTCCTCTTCCTGAAGCTCTTCCGCAGTCAATTTCCTTTTGCTTTGTCTTTGGCAGAGCTTGACTGTGGTGGTTCTTGGATAGAGGGTTTCAGATTGAGAGAGAGGTTCAGTTGGTGTTTGGGATGGAGGTATATCAGAGATGTCCTCCCTACTCATCTCAGATGCTATTTCAACAATAACATCTGTGATGGTCAGTTCCTCAGACATTTGGAACAAACCTTCCGCAGCTTCCATCTCTGCTTCGGAAGACTTGTCTTGTTCTTCCGAAGTTTCAACTTTAGCTTCGGATGTTTTAGCCTGAGCTTCAGAAGAAGAGGCTGCTGCAAGTTCTGTCCCAACTATTTCAGTTGCTGGGCCATCAGTCCCCATTTCCCTTCGAAGTTAATCTCAGGTTCTATGTGGGCCTTAGGTTGACCAACTTCTTTCACGGTGGTAGAAGGTGCAGTCGTCTTTGAAGCTCCTCAGCCCCAAAGTATATGAGTGTTGTGTCAGGGCTGGGTTGTTCTAAGGAAGATCTCAATACAAACTTTGTGAAAAGTTTGTAGAGATCATGAAGCATCTGTGAGTCAATCTTCAAAGTTGATTGAGATGACTCAGGTAGTGTGATGAGTTGGGAAGTAAGGACTGGGTCTGTGGTTCCTCAATGTTTGTCTCTGAACTTTCTCCCCCTTTTTGGTAGCAATCATCTTGAGAGCTAGATGAGCTAGAGGAAGAAGTCAATGAGACTTGAATAGGTACATGCCTAACAGACCTCTCCGTCTATTTCTCAGCTAGTTTAGCCTTGAGATTGTCAATCTTAAGTTGCTGAGTGGCTGTCCTTGTCTCTAAGATCCTCACCTGAGATTC